>CM077151.1:74405016-74575361 GCA_039583875.1 Platanthera guangdongensis | reverse complement strand
ACTTATTGACACTTAATATTTTCAACCTCATGATACTTACAAGAAAAACACTTTTAGGTACGTATGATCGAGTAATTATGTATAATAGATAGCAACTTTTGTTGTGACAACTAGTATTTGTAAGAAAGCTCAATGCGGTTCTTCATTTATTTTTTCACATCAGGAATACTATAATTATATCAAACAATATTAAAAACAAAATTTAATTTCTAGAAGGACGTTGATTTTAAATGCTAGTAGGATTCATTTCCTTATAATTTAGTTTTTTATTTCTTCTTTTTTCTTGTTGTTATTGAGGAGTGCACCCCAAAATATTCTTTTGTTTTTAAAGTGAAGTATCACACGTTGTTTGTATTGTTATAAGAATACTAAAACTATTAACTAAAAATTTAAAATAAAAGTAAAAAAAATATAAAAATAGATTCTCAATGGGTTATATTAAAGGCATTGAATGAATAATCTTCTTAGTTGGTTTGCCCTTTTCTCCTCTATATCTTCTTATTACCACATCTCTCAATTGTGGCTTCTTATATTTCATTCTCTTGGTCTTTATATCTCCTTCTCCATTCTCCAAGAAACCCTTCCATGTCTAGTATTTTCCTTATAATTTTCAATATTTTCTATGACCACTGAACCATATGGCGTTAGATAGTCCCCAGTAATCCCAAAAATTAAGTTTTCATATTATTTCGTGTTGATCTTTCGTATTTCAATATAATATAGAATGATTCATTTTTATCTTATTATCTTTGGTTTAAATCATTAAATAGTTTTTGTGTATGCCACTTATCTAAATACAACATTTTTGTTTGACACTAATTTTGAAAAATTAATATGCAATCATGCATCTTAAATATTTAAGGAATACATAGCCAAATATGTATTGGTGTGCTGAGTTTCATTTGTGCTTTTCTACAACTCAGTGTTTAAAAGATTGTTGACCATGCATATAATTATGAAGGTATCACTAAAACCCAAGATGGATGCACTCAAAGCGGAGATATTCCAAATGTTCATGAACCGAGAAGGACATTTACAATCTTTGGAATTAATTGACACAATACAACGACTTGGAGTGGCATATCACTTTGAAATGGAAATTAGCGAGGCTTTGCAATCTATTTACGAGTCTAATTATGATTATCATGATCTATACGCGGTTTCTCTACACTTTAGACTACTAAGACAACAAAGATATCTTGTTCCCACTAGTAAGTCACATTCAATATTGAGCGTAATATTATTTCTAATCAAGTATATATACTATAAATGAAATTTGAAGCACATATTCTTCATTGTAATGTCTCAGATGTATTTGAATTTTTTTTGGTTGAAAATGGAAATTTCAAAAATTGCTTAAGTACCGATGCAAATGGCTTATTGAGCTTGTTTGAAGCTGCTCATCTCGGAATGCCAGAAGAACAAAGATGCCTTGAATTCTGCCATCTATTTTTCCAAAACACATCTCATGTGTCATTGAGTCTTTAGATGGAGCCACATTTTGTGCGATACTATCAAGTGCTTTGCAAGTACCATTATTTAGAAGAATCGATAGGTCAAAGACTAGAAGTTTTTTTTTATCAATATATGAAGAAGATAGTAATTGTATAAAGTGCATGCTAGATTTTGCAAAAATGGATTTTTCTTTGTTTGCAAGCTCTACATCAAGATGAAGCAAAGGAATTATCCATGTAAGTTTTCTCAAAACTAACTTATTCCTATATATATTTACCAATATAAAAATAGACTTCTACATTTTCTAGGTTATAGGTTTTTTTTAAAATTCTAAACCCTCTCACCAGTGCATACATTGTAAAATGACCTATTCATAAATATGTTAAGAAATATAGTTGCTACACATATCCTTGAAATTCAATTAATCACCATGATTGGTCATATACAAAACAACATTAAAGCCTTTATCTCACTATAGTGGGTTCAGTTATATGGATCCTTTTCGCCTTATGCTCTATATTTTGTCATAATCTCACTAATTTCCTAAGTACATCATGTCTTTCCTTACAGTTTCATTCCAAGTCTTTTTTTGGTCTACCCCTCCTCGTTTAACTTGCCTAGTGACTAGACTCTCACAATGCCTAACATGTGCCTCTAATGGTCTCCTTTGTACATGTCCAAACCGTCTTAGATGAGCTTCTTGCATCTTCTCTCTCTGCAATCGGTGTTACTCCTGTCTTATCCCTGATACTTTCATTCCTAATAATTTTTTAAAGGAAATTAATGACTCAAAACCCCATAGATTATCTTGTTTTAGACAGTTTACGAAAGAATGACGAATTGATGAATTTAGATAAGCATGCAAATTTTCATGCCATTATAGTGGTTGTTGAATAAAATAGATTACACACCATGTGCTATATTTTTTTCCAAGTTAGCAAATATAATATTTTTGTCCTACTAATTTTGTCATCTCAAATTCCAAATGCACAAGATAAGCATTAACAATCTAATTATTGGAGACTTCTATTCGAATAAATCAAAAGAGCAAAGAAGGCCAATGCCACACATACAGAGCCCAAGTTTAACATAGTTTTAGTTTTTGTTCTACTAATTTTGTGCCATAGTATTATTTTATAAATGTCTTTTTTTATGTTCAATCAGATGGTGGAAAAAGCTTGAGATGTCGAAGAAAATACCATTTTGCTCGTGATCGATTAGTAGAGTGCTATTTTTGGATAGTTTCCGTATACTTTGAGTCACATTATTCAAGAGCCAGAACAATGATGACAAAGTTTCTTTACACAATTATCTATCCTCGATGATATATATGATGTATATGGAACATTAGAGGAGCTTTATTTGCTCACAGATGTATAGAAAGGTAAAGTTGTTCCATGAATTCATCTACATGAAATACAAAATATAAGATACTTAAGTACAACAAATTTTCTAGTTTTATTCAGCTTTCCTCAATATTATATACACGTATGTATGTATGTATGTATGGATATATATATATATATATTATTATATATATTATCTATCTATATCTATATAATATATATAGACACACACACAATATCTAGTGCGGGCAAGAGAAGGAACGGACGTGCAAGCGGGTAATTGTGGCCCTCCGATTAATAACATCACGGAGAATTCAGAATCCAGCGGGCGGTGCAGAATTGCACCTTTTACATAGCGGGCGGTCGGCGGCTGCGGCTCGCCGGCCACCAGCCGCCATGGATTCGCCAGCATGCTCGCCGACGAATCCAGGGTGGCCGGTGGCTGGCGAGCATGCAACCACGGCCGCCGCTATTTTTAAAAAAAATTGCAGTCCAGGCGGAGGTGGCTTTCCAGTCCAGGACAGAGGTGGCTTTTTGCAGGGTAAGGCCTGCACACTTTACCAAACGGCGCCCGGCGGCTGCGTGCACGCCAGCGAATCCAGGGTGGCCGGTGGCAGGCAAGCCCGCAACTGCCGGACGCCACTGGGTAATAGCCTCTTGATATATATAATATATCATATATATATATATATATATATATCATATATATATGGTATATATATATCATATGCGGTCACAGTTAATTGCGGGCGTACGGGCGATTGATTAATCAGGCGGATATTACCTAGTGGCGTCCGGCAGTTGCGGGCTCGCCCGCCACCGGTCACCCTGGATTTGCTGGCGTGCACGCAGCCGCCGGGCGCCGTTTGGTAAAGTGTGCAGGCCTTACCCTGCAAAAAGCCACCTTTGTCCTGGACTGGAAAGCCACCTCCGCCCTGGACTGCAATTTTTTTTAAAATAGCGGCGGTCGGTGGTTGCATGCTCGCCGGCCACCGACCACCCTAGATTCACCGACGAGCATGCTGGCGAATCCATGGCGGCTGGTGGCCGGCGAGCCCGCAGCCGCCGACCGCCGCTATGTAAAAGGTGCAATTCTGCACTGCCCACTGGATTCTGAATTCTCCGTGATGTTATTAATTGGAGGGCCACAATTACCCGCTTGGACGTCCGTTCCTTCTCTTGCCCACACTAGATATGCGTGTGTGTGTCTATATATATATATTATATATATATATATATATATATATATATATATATATATATATATATATATATATATATATATATATATATATATATATATATATATATATATATATATACACATATACATACATACATACATACATACATACATACATACATACGTGTATATATAATATTGAGGAATGCTGAATAAAACTAGAAAATTTGTTGTACTTAAGTATCTTATATTTTGTATTTCATGTAGATGAATTCATGGAACAACTTTACCGTTCTATTACATCTGTGAGCAAATAAAGCTCCTCTAATGTTCCATATACATCATATATATCATCGAGGATAGATAATTGTGTAAGGAACATTGTCATCATCGTTCTGGCTCTTGAATAATGTGACTCAAAATATACGGAAACTATCCAAAAATAACACTCTACTAATCGATCACGAGCAAATGGTAGTTTCTTCGACATCTCAAGCTTTTTCCACCATCTGATTGAACATAAAAAAGACATTTATAAAATAATACTATGGGACAAAATTAGTAGAATAAAACTAAAACTATGTTAAACTTGGGCTCTGTATGTGTGGCATTGGCCTTCTTTGTTCTTTTGATTTATTCGAATAGAAGTCTCCAATAATTAGATTGTTAATGCTTATCTTATGCATTTGGAATTTGAGATGAAAAAATTAGTAGGACAAAAATATTATATTTGCTAACTTGGAAAAAATATAGCACATGGTGTGTAATCTATTTTATTCATCAACCACTATAATGGCATGAAAATTTGCATGCTTATCTAAATTCATCAATCTCGTCATTCTTTCGTAAATTGTCTAACCCAAGATAATCTATGGGTTTTGAGTCATTAATTTCCTTTAAAATTTTATTAGGAATGAAAGTATCAGGGATAAGACAGGAGTAACACCGATTGCAGAGAAGATGCGAGAAGCTCATCTAAGATGGTTTGGACATGTACAAAGGAGACCATTAGAGGCACATGTTAGGCATTGTGAGAGTCTAGTCACTAGGCAAGTTAAACGGGGGAGGGGTAGACCAAAAAAGACTTGGAATGAAACAGTAAGGAAAGACATGATGTACTTAGGAATTAGTGAGATTATGACAAAATATAGAGCACAATGGAGAAAAGGATCCATATAGTCGAACCCACTATAGTGAGATAAAGGCTTGAATGTTGTTGTATATGACCAATCATGGTGATTAATTGAATTTCAAGGATATGTGTAGCAACTATATTTCTCTAACATATTATGAATAGATCATTTTACAATGTATGCACTGGTGAGAGGGTTTAGAATTTTTAAAAAAACCTTTAACCTATAAAATCTAGAAGTTCTATTTTTATATTGGTAAATATATATAGGAAAAAGTTAGTTTTGAGAAAACTTACATGGATAATTCCTTTGCTTCATCTTGATGTAGAGCTTGCAAACAAAGAAAATCCATTTTTGCAAAATCTAGCAGCACTTTATTACAATTACTATCTTCTTAATATATTGATAAAAAACTTCTAGTCTTTGACCTATCGATTCTTCTAAATAATGGTACTTGCAAAGCACTTGATAGTATCGCAGCAAAATGTGTCTCCATCTGATACTTCAATGACATGAGATCTGTTTTTGAAAATATGATGGCATCATCAAGTATCTTTTCTTCTGGCATTCTGAGATGAGCAGCTTCAAACAAGCTCAATAAGCCATTTGCATCGGTACTTAAGCAATTTTTGAAATTTCCATTTTCATCCAAAAAAATTTCAAATACATCTGAGACATTACAAATGAAGAATATGTGCTTCAAATTTCATTTATAGTATATATACTTGATTAGAAATAATATTACGCTCAATATTGAATGTGACTTACTAGTGGGAACAAGATATCTTTGTTGTCTTAGTAGTCTAAAGTGTATAGAAACCGCGTATAGATCATGATAATCATAATAATACTCGTAAATAGATTGCAAAGCCTCGCTAATTTCCATTTCAAAGTGATATGCCACTCCAAGTCGTTGTATTGTGTCAATTAATTCCAAAGATTGTAAATGTCCTTCTCGGTTCATGAACATTTGGAATATCTCCGCTTTGAGTGCATCCATCTTGGGTTTTAGTGATACCTTCATAATTATATGCATGGTCAGCAAACTTTTAAACACTGAGTTGTAGAAAAGCACAAATGAAACTCAGCACACCAATACATATTTGGCTATATATTCCTTAAATATTTAAGATGCATGATTGCATATTAATTTGTCAAAATTAGTGTCAAACAAAAATGTTATATTTAGATAAGTGGCACACACAAAAACTATTTAATGATTTAAACCAAAGATAATAAGATAAAAAATGAATCATTCTATATTATATTGAAATACGAAAGATCAACACGAAATAATATGAAAACTTAATTTTTGGGATTACTGGGGACTATCTAACGCCATATGGTTCAGTGGTCATAGAAAATATTGAAAATATTAAGGAAAATACTAGACATGGAAGGGTTTCTTGGAGAATGGAGAAGGAGATATAAAGACCAAGAGAATGAAATATAAGAAGCCACAATTGAGAGATGTGGTAATAAGAAGATATAGAGGAGAAAAGGGAAAACCAACTAAGAAGACTATTCATTCAATGCCTTTAATATAACCCATTGAGAATCTATTTATATATTTTTTACTTTTATTTTAAATTTTTAGTTAATAGTTTTAGTATTCTTATAACAATACAAACAACGTGTGATACTGCACTTTAAAAACAAAAGAATTTTTTGGGGTGCACTCCTCAATAACAAGAAGAAAAAAGAAGAAATAAAACAACTAAATTATAAGGAAATGAATCCTACTAGCATTTAAAATCAACGTCCTTCTAGAAATTAAATTTTGTTTTTAATATTATTTGATATTAATTATAGTATTCCTAATGTGAAAAAATAAATGAAGAACCCGCATTGAGCTTTCTTATAAATACTAGTTGTCACAACAAAAGTTGCCATCTATTATACATAATTACTCGATAATACGTACCTAAAAGTGTTTTTCTTGTAGGAATACATGAGGTTGAAAATAATAAGTTCAATAAGTTGTAATAAGATAAAATTTGAAAAAATTGTTGATGTAGCCAACAATATATTAATTTGAAGACTTGCACTATAAAGTTTGATCGGAATAACAGTAGGATCAATCATAGGAAGAAGGTGATCAACTCCTTCCTATGATCACTAGCAGTGATAACTTTTGGATTTGATGTCCTCCATGGAAATTAGAAGATCTCGATGATGATCAAAGGAATAAGAGGCGCGGTCTAGCATTATAATACAATCGAAATTGTTTGCAAAAGGAGATATAATATATAGAGATCCTTGAAGGTATGAGGAAAGACCATGCTCTCCTTCCACATAGGAGCATGATCCATTACAACAACAACACTCAAGCTTTTATCCCACTATAGTTGGGGGGGCATTATGAGGGAAAAATTAACATGGCCTCATTAATAGTGGGAGTTCTTCGGCCTTCATTAAGCATGGTTGGAAGTGTGGGAGTTCTTCGGCCTTCATTAATAGTGGTTCATATTTGTCAAGTTGATGCTACTTGTCAGCATAAGACAGTTGAGTTTCAAGCTAATTGTTGTGCAATTTTTGGGAATCATTGAGTATCAAAGTTATACTCGAGAAGAAAACTGAACTCATTGCAAAATTTGAAAATTGAGAAATTATTTTTGATTGACTATGCTCCGTTTAGGGGAACTTCTTTTCACCAAAGGTCCGGTTCATGCGGTCAAAACCGCTTGGCCGGTGAAAATAAGTCCCTCCAAACGGAGCCTATGGTTGTGTTTGGCGCGGTTTATTTGCTCTGGTGAGGTTTGACAAATATGTTATTGTCATATCAAAATCTTATGCACAAAATTAATATTTTTTTTTGGTAATGGTAATAACATTTGTCATGCCAAATATATTTTGTATGACAAGTGACATTTTTGTCCAACCTCACCAGAGTAAATAAGCCTCGCCAAACGCATCCTAATATTTCAGTAGTGTGCATGAGCTAAAATTATTTTTTATTGGCCAACTATTTTTGAAAATTGAGGAATTATTTTTGATTGGGCTAAAGTATCTTAATTAAATTCCAACATGTATTAACTAATTTTACTCGTGTGAGACGTCTTCATTATAAAACAGTACGCTACATCTAAAATAATTATGTTTGAAATATTATATTTTGTAACTAATATTCTTAATTACGTGTTATTTGTTAAATTTATTTGACATTAAAATAAATAAATACTTAAATAAAAAAATTTTATACATCAACAGAAATAGCTCAAGGTAAGGTGAGTTTAGAGTTGTCACATATAACCGAAAATCGTGAGCCAAACTGGAATTGAACCCGAACTTCAATGAACCGGATCGAACCGTTCGCAAATTACTCGGTTCCGATTTGAATCTTTGTACCAAAAACAAGAATGGTTCGGATGTGATTCCTTCATTTTATTATCCGGACCGGAACTGGAACCGCAACATAAATATCTTGAGCGGTTTCAAAATTTTTAGACCCGATCCGGAACAGCCCGAAACAAAACCGAACGACAATCCGTTTATTATTGTTATTTATAATATTAAAATTATATATTTGTTATCTATACGACTATACTTATATCAGCCGTCCGATTGTAGCGTCGTCCGATTGTAGCCGTACATAGTGACGGACTATGTCAACTTACAAAAATGGTATTTGGTTGTCGTTAATTAATTTTGTTGATGATTATATTAATAAGAAAATAGAGTAACAATGTCAGGATTAGTGTGGGAGCTATCCCGAGCCACCAAATACACCAAAGAAATGCTAACAAAAATCTAGATTATCGGAGCCAAATTCTGATACCCGGAGATGAACCGTGTAAGAAGCATCCTCTTTGATGAGTTTACAGAGATAGATTGGAATGAACTCATTGGAGAAACCACGGTTGATATTGTGTGACAGAGCAAAATTCACCATAGCGTCTGCCAACATATTTACCTCTCCATGTATATGCGCGCTTGATATTTCTAGGGAATTTACCATCTGAATTATACTTTCTCCATAGTCCCATATCCTCCACAGGTGAAAAAGTTCTATTGAGTAAACAGTTCATTATTATCTTGGAGTCACTAGATATGTGAGCGCGGGTTAGATGTTTCTGCAGGTCCTATCCTGTCCCTTAGATCCAAAGCATTCTGCTTCCAATGCATCATTTTCCTCATACTAATGTTCAAATTCAACAACTAAAGCCCCATATCTATCATGGATACCCCCACTAACCCCAATTTTAGTAGGATCTGCAACACCATCAGTGTGCAAAAACCAGTTGGCAATAGAGTCTCATTTCCAATCAAACACAGTACATTTATAAAGGATCTTTTTTGGGAATAACCCAAACCACTCTAGAATGCACTTCTCTTCCGGAGAATTAACTGAAATTATTTTTAGCCCCTTGAATACCCAACTTACCATCCTGTGGATATCTAAGATGATTTTCTGTGTAGGCCCAATCACTTCTTGAAAAATCCATCTGCATCGTTCCTTCCATTTCATCCATGTATAAATCACAACACAACCAAAGATAAGTATGTGAAAACTCACTGAAAAGCTCTCACTATTGCTCCTCTAGAAATCAAGCTTAGAGCATATGTGTACCCTCTGTGAACCTTTCCAAAAAAGAACTTTTCATAATGGCACAGAATATATTTGGCCAGCACACTGGTAACCAAAAGGTTCTCGTTAGATTTTCTGAAAGGAATCCGCCCACAAAATGAACATTTGGATGCAAGTTGAATCCCAACCTCCATAAATTAAAATTAATAGGAAGAATACTCTGGAGAGCTTTCCAACTGTTGAAATTTGATATTGCGGAAGACGGGAAACAGACGCAGGAACACTCAACCTATCAAGCTCAAATCAATCAAATTCAAAACAGAAGAGCAAGAATCTTGTACTATAATCAACTTCTTTACACTGCGAGACATATATGGTGAGACATGATTCGCCGATGTTTCCAATGAAACAAAAAAATACAAGGTAAATTTCAGTCCGTGTGGACTCAAGGAGTAACTGCCGGAACTACTGCTGCACTACGGAGTCCGCTCAGTCCGCCTAGTCGCCAGACCGCAATCAGGCGTGCGGACTGCCCATTATTTCAATGCAAGATCTACTTGCCTGATCTGCACACCGGCCTAATCGCGAGGTTGCCTAGCGGCCAGACCGCATGATTTGCTGCAGCCGAACTGAACATGCAGCAAAAAAGGGATAGCTTATTGAACCGGGAAACTAGCTGCAGAAGAGAGACCGCCTAACCGCAACCCGCAACCTGCAACCTGTTGTTAACTGCTGGTTGCTGTCCGCAGAGTCTGTACTATCCCTGACCGAAATCAGAACCAAGTCCCTGGCATTCCAGCGCTATCCGCACATCCTGCACAGTACAAACCGGTCAACCTCTTCAAACTGCGCACGGATACAAAAGTCCAGTTCGCAGCAACTATCCTGTGAGTTCACTTACTGTTAATTAGTCTCTCTTGTTGATGAGATGGGGGGTCCTTTTATAGGCACAATGAGGAGCGTGGTCACTTCCCTAGTCGATAGGATCACCACCCCATCTTACGGTAAGCACCAAGTGTATCCTGCAAGCCGTGGATACACATCCAGTCCGCCTCGACCTGTGTGAGACAGCCAAACCGCCAATAGTATCACCAAGGCCGGACAACAACCCTATCCGCCTTGTCACCAAAGGCCAAGACAGGGACAAGCCGCCACCAGCAAACTCTATGGCATCAGCTCCTGTCCTGCATGCCTAGCTGACACAGCTTCAGTCCGCACGCCCTGCAGACACAACTCCAGTCCGCACTCTCCGAGCCCGCAGCCAAGGCACAAGCTGACAGCTGCCGGACTCGGCGGACAAGGAATACAGTTCTGCATGACCAAACAGACACTGATCCAGTCCACACTCACCAAGCTCGCAAGCAAGCACGAAGAAAATGCCACCGAGCTTGGAGGACTGAGAAGCAGTCCGCGCTTAACAACATGTTATTCCTGGACTGAGCCAACATGGACTTGGTTCAGAACCAACAAAGTCCACATCACCGGCCACAAGGGCCAGTCCTCTCTTACTAGCGGACACAGGCACCAGTACTCCTGTCCCGTTGAACTCCATCACCTGTCCGCTCTAACCGGCAAACTTCGCTGCTTCCGCCAGCTGCACCACCAGAGCTAGACTAAGGCATCCGCCATGCCGGTCTGCCGAGCTCTAGTCCAGTCCGCATCTAACCGGCGAACTCCGTTACTACAACCTACCGCGCCACCAAGGCATGACCAAGGCAACTGCCATGCCGGTCTGCCGAGCTCCAGTCCAGTCTGCGCCTTGCCGGTCTCCGCGGATACAGAAGCTCTCCGCCCGGTTACCTTCTGTGAACAAACTGCCTGCCAAGCAGAAGCCGGCCTGGTTGGCCGCCACCTCTGACTGCACAGACGGCATGAACAGATAGCCTAGGCCGCCAAGGAACAAGCCGACTGCAACAACACTGCCGGCCTGGCTATCCGTCAGTCCTGTCCGCATAGACCGCACGGACAGGTCGCCCTAGTCGCCCAGGTTGCCCAATCACCCACTTTCACTTCACCATTTTCAACACCAACAAGTTAGAGAAAATTTTGGTGACAGAGGTTGAGCCCAAATCCATTTGTACTTAAACTCATCCAACGAGTTGTATGTAATAAATCTGTTGAAACTTTTGAATGAAAATTTTCCTTTGATATCAAGTATACATAAAAGCTTATTCGGCCTCCTGCATATCTTGAAATCGGAATCCAAGATTAAATTAAGGGCCTCCCCGTTACATTCAACTTGGATTTGCATCAGAACAACGTCATTGAGTACATTCACAACTGAGATGGGTTGATCGCGTTCTAGGTGGTGTGTGATCAAGTTCACGAGAGGTTTTTCCCCAATCCAAATATAATTCCAGAAGTTCCCCAATCCACACACACAAACACACACATATATATATAGTAAGGTAGCTTAAGAAAAATAAATAAATAATCTCATTGGTATTCTCTTTATTTACCATGCCAAAAATTAGTTATGGTATACAAGGCTTTATTTGACAACAAAGAACTAGTGTTTCCCTTATCAGAGTGAGAATTTTTAGGACCAACCATGAAGCATATTGCTCGATGATTATTCAAGCTAATATGTTCACATTGAATTGTCTTTTTTTCCATTCATATTATTCCTTTTTATCATAATTGCAGGTGGGAAGTTGAAAGTATAAATAGGTTACCAGAGTATATGCATTATTACACCCATGCACTTTTTAAGACAGTCAAGGATGCCGAAAATGAGCTAGCACAAGAGCAAAATTTATTTTGCTTGGATTATCTTAAACAAGAGGTGACTAACCAAATATTAACCAAAATTTGCTCCTTTCATGTATTTTTGTTTAAATTTAATTATCAAAAAAACTTGAGGACTCCTAGACTTTAGGACACAAAATTACTTTTTGTGCTACATGGCAATTCCATCGATTATCAGGATTATTATTTTAACCCAAATAAAATAACCAAGATTGTTATTTATAGTTATTTTCAAAGAATAATGGTCATTTGTTAAATTCTAATTGTAGTTGATCAAAGTACCAATAGATTATCTTATCGAATCTATATGGGCCAATAAGTACTGCATGCCCAAGCTTGAGGAGCATCTTTCCGTCAGGATTTTTACTGCTGGCTACTCATTTCTTACATGTGCTGCTTATATTGGCATGGAAGAGATGATCAACTATATTTGATTAGGCTGCTGGCTTCCCGGAGATCATTAAAGCTTTTTGTTTAATTGGAAGGATTATGAATGACATTGTATCCTATAAGGTATATATAGTTAAATTCCAAATCAATTTAGTTTATATTAAACTCATAGCATTAAATGCCATAAATTTCAAACCTGAACTATATTTCAGCTAGAACAGAAGAGGATTCATATCGCTTCAACTGTTCAATGCTATCTCGTGGAACATGAATGCTCTGAGGAAGAAGCATGCCTTAAGCACTTAGAAATGTCAAATAAAGCATGGAAAACCATAAACAAAGAATTTCTCACGCTGAACAAGTTACCATTGTCTTTGATCAGACCAATAATGAACCTTGCATGGTCTAATGAGTATGTCTACCTTCGCAAAGACATGTATACACAATCAGAGGAGATCGTGAAAGAGAACATAAATGTGGTGCTAATTGAACCTGTTCAAATAAATGGATTGAGAGACTGAAATGTTATCCTGAACTTTTTATAATCTTATGTGTACTTTATAATTATGGTTCTATGAAAGCCAATATGTTGTGTGCCCTATTATAAGGAAATTGTTTTATTGTTTGCGATCAAATATGAATGTATTTAAGTATTTCATTTTGAAACTTTATATATAATGGTGTTGGGAAAAAAAATCTTATGATTTATCTTAATAAATTACTTTAAGTGATTTTACATCCTAAGTTTATTACCCATGATGTATAGTGAGGGTAATTTGGTCTTAGAAGTCCTAGGTTGTCATTGGTGCAAAGGACATAAGAAAGACATACTGAACTTAAGAGAAAATCAGGGATTGCAAACATGCGTCGACTAGAAGTCAATACAACTTCGACTAGAAGTCGATACAACTTCGACTGGAATTTGACGCTACTTTGAATTAAAGTCAAAGCAACTAAATTTGATAAGTCGATGTTGTTGTATGGTGACCGAGCGGTCTGGCGGTCTGACCTTGGTGGCTTGAAGACCGCGCGTTCTGGCGATTTCTCTCCAACAGTTTGGTGCCGAGATGTTGATGATTGGAGACCGGGCGGTATGGCGGTTTGACGCAGACGACCTAAAGACCCGGCGGTCTAGCGGTCTGCCCTAGTGGCTTGTCTTCTCTCTATAATTCATGCCGGACAGTTAGCCTATTCATCTAACCGCGCGGTTTGTGCGGTCTATTTTTTGTATAGCCGCTTGTACCTATAATTATTTATCCCACATTGCTTATTTGTAATCTCTCCCCTCTCCTTCATTCTATAAAAGGGAGGTTATACCTTTGTAATAATTAGTTTTTTGGATAATAAAAAATTCTGTTATTTCAATTTTCGGTCTATTATTTCTTGTTTGCACATGGTATCAGAGGACTCGATCTTTTCCACCTGATTCTGTGAGCCCCTTCTATCCACGCAGTTTGTCCTTTCTTCTTGCGACCTGTTCGCACGACTTCCTTCTCTTCTTTGTCTCTGCCCTCTGTGTGCGCAACCTCTCTGATCGCTCTCCCTCCCTTTTTCGCAACCTATCTTCGCGATCTCTCTTCTCTATTTCGCGCGACCTCTTTCCTGTTTGTGCGGTCTCTCTTTTTCCCTATCTGCGAGGCCTCATTGCTGTTCGCGCGGGCTCTTTTTTTTCGCGCGGCCTTGTTTCTGCTTGCGCGCCCTCTTTCTTGCCTATTCGCGCGGCCTCCTTCTTGCCTCCCTCTCCTCTACTATGGCTTTCTCTGATAAGTCAATATTTATAGTGTTTTAATATAACTTTTAGTTAATAAATAATTGATTTCTATTTATTTTTATATTAATATTTACTTTAATTCTTTTTCTTTTTCTATTTACAGGTTAATCTAGGCTGCAAATAGCAATTTTAAGATGACAAGATTGATCAGGAGTAAATCTGAAGAAAAGCTGAATTTTTCCCTAGTACACGCCCCTGTCACCAGCGTGACAGGGGGGCGTGACCATAGTCACGGGCCGTGAACTCCAGGTGCTGATCCGCCGCCATTGCATGTCAATTAAAGTTACACACCCCAATGTCACAGGCGTGACATGGGACGTGACCATCCTACACGGGGCGTGCCACCAACAGGAGCTACAGATTCACAACACACGCCGGTTATAGGTTACATGCCCTGTACACGGGCATGAACTATTGGTCACGGGCGTGATCATGGACGTAACTCCCTGACGTTACTCAGTCATCAATCAGTAGTTTTATTTGCAGACCATTCAAGCCGACATGCCCTACGTCTCGGGCGTGACCTATGGGCATGACCCGTTTAGCAACCAACAGATTAACTCCAGCCATTTTTAGTAACAGACCATTCACTCAGCAGTTTAGTTTTGGTATTTTCATTTCAAGTCTTTCTAATTTGCAATGTTTTCTTTCTTTTGTAGTTTCTTCATCATGTTAACTAGCTTAGCTTTATTTAGCTCTTGATCATGATGGACTCTGGATGAAATAAAACTTTCTATACTTTTATTTAAATGGTGAAGTTCTTTATTTTGCTCACTATCGATTTATCTTTTAATTATTTTGTGTTGATTCATATTTAACAGATATGTTCTTCTATCATAGATCTGTATCTTAAATGATCGAGAGGTTGCGGATACGAGTAGATCGCTCAAAGATAAAAGGAGTTGCATGCACTCATCGAGAGAGGACGACATAAAACTGTAGGATTTGAGTCAAATCCAATAATGGGGTTCACCGCTTAAAGCAAGCTTAGGGGTTTCGACTGGCCGAGGGGTCTTAATCGATCAACCTAAGGTTAGTCAAAACTATGAGGTCAAGAGAGACGCTTTCGTATTTTGGGAACATCCACGGTCTAAGTAAGTAATTAGGAGTTTGTGTTTTTATCATTTCATGAAAGTTTATTTTAATACAAAGGGATTTTAAATCAAGTGTTAATTTTCATTTCATAGAAATTCCTCTTTTAATTTAATTATACACTATTTTTAATATTCGATAAAAGAATATAAATTCGTGTGAGTAGAAGTACTCAACAGATCCGGAAGAATATGACACTTGATATTCTTAAAACATCTTATACTATAAACGATAGGTGTTCTTACTTATAGTTCGTAGAATTTGGAGATATTACTAATCCAAAATTTTATTCATCAAGTTTTTGGTGTCGTTGCCAGGAACTATTTTTGTTGATATTTTGAAAGTGTGCATTGTATTAATTTTATCACTCTTTTTCTACTATTATTCACTTTTTCATTTTTTTTTGAATTCCATTCTATTAAGTACCAGTTATTTTATTTTTCTTTTACAATGTTATCTCAATTGACCGCTTTGATTGCCAGACTTACACACAAAGTTAATCTTTTGCAAGCCGCAAGACGGTGCCAAATTTTATGTAATTTTTGTGGTGCCCCTCATTGGAGTGAGGAATGTTATTATAATTTTTATCATCAAAATTATTCTTATAATTTTGATAATAATTATTCATACTTTAATGAGAACCCTTTATTTAATTTTCATGAAAATAACTTTTCCAATAATTTTTCAAATTTCAATGAAAATAATTTTTCAAATATTGATGGAAATATTTTTCATGAAAATACTATTTCAAGCTTCAATGAGAGCAATTTTTCTGATTTTAGTAATTTTCCTTCTTCCTCGGATGTTGATTTCTGGCATGATCACCCAGAAAGATTCCCGAGTAATGAGAATTTTTTTTTGTTCTTCTTCTTCCGCATCGCAAGCTTTCGCTCCTACATTTGTGGAATCTTCTCAATTTCCATTTGATTCTTCTCCCCAAAATTTGGAGTAGAATTTTATTATTTTTTGTGATTTTTCTCTTTTTTTGGATAATGTCACTAATGAGGAACATGAATCTCCATGTACCCCTTAGTTGCTTATACCGAAGAAGAAAAAAAACTTTTATTTCAAGGATTCGTTAAGTGTATGGATGCACTGTGGGGAGTAGGAGGAGAACATGTTTCTCCTGCAACTACTCCCAAATTTTCTCCTATTTATGAATTTCCAAGCGCAACGTAAAAATATTTAGGAATGAAAATATACGAACCTGATGCATCCGATGATTTTATTTTAAATCAATTTTTAGATAATAATAACACTTTAGAAAATACACAACCAGAGCTTGATCATTTTCTTTCACACGACTCTCTAGCTCCTCCATGTGAAATTATTTCTGACACGTTTATTTTTGATTTTTTGTTCTAATGATTCTCACGTTGAAGATGAGCCGTTGCAATTAAACATCGTCAATGATCCATTTGCCGCTCATGTACAAAATTTCAAATCACCTCAGGTATGTATAGGTGATTTGAATTTACATTTTCAAGTAAAAGGCAAGGAGAAAAATCAAGAATTAAGCGGAGGAGTACCCGGACGACAAACTTAAGCACATTCGCTGAAACGCGAATTAAGGGAGTTGCCCGATCATTTTAATTTTTACTTCATTTTTTCCTAACAATAACCATCTAGCTTAAAGACAGGAAAAAGAAAAGCATTCTTGGGAGACACCCCTTATCTTTTTAATTTTTGCATTTTTTTTAATTTACATTTGTTTTCCCCCTTCTACTTGACTTATAAACATTGGAGACAATGTTTATTTTTAAGTATGGGGGTGTGATCTATTATTATTATTTTTATTTTAAAATAAATAATATTGTTTTTTTTTTTATTTAGTTCAACTTAAAAAAGTAAAAATTAGAAAATCTAAAATTTTAATTTCTTGGAAAGGGCCGTGTTGGGCTTTCATCTCACAGAAACGCCTAGTACCTTATGAACCCGGCACTGAGTAGTCCTTGGGAAGGTCAAGTATAAAAAAGTTTTAGTTAAAAAACTAAAAATATAATAAACCCCTTCCTTAGTTTTTGTTATTTTCAGAAATTTATTTTGAGTTTATTTATACTAATTTTTATGAATTTTTGATTTACTTATCTTTTAATTTATCATGGTTTGTTAAATTTAATTTTTAGGTGATTTAATTATAAGGAATATCTTATGAATTAAATTTGTTTGATGTAATTTATTTAGTTCTTTTTCTCTCTAATTCAAATTAGTTTCATTTTTGCAGTACTTAGCTCAACAATTTCTAGACTGTAATTATAGTCACTTATACTTTGAGATTCTTATGAAATTTTAATTTACTATAGTTGCTCTTTAATTATTTTAATTTAATCTAAAAATTTTTGTTAGCTTTTCCCTTGTTTTAAATTTTTCTTCTTAGATCATATGTCATGATGATAAGAGGATAAAATTTATTATCCCTTAGTACACATATGTAATTTTTTTGGTTAGATCATACGTCATGGGAATCAAGTATTCTTTGGTACATATATGGAACCCCAAAAATTAAAAATGGAGTAAGAGGATAAAATTCATTACTCCTAATTATTTTATTTTTATTTGAAGATCGAAAATTTTGTTCATATGTCATGGAAAATTAGAGAATAAAATTCATCATTTTCTTGGTAAATATATGCAAATATCAGAAGAAAAATATTTTTTGGGGTGAGAGGATAAAATTCATCACCTTCAATCTAAAAACCTCTTCAATTTTCCTTGCTTTCCCAAAACCTAATACCTAATATAATTATTTTAGAATTAATTTAAAAATCCGAGAGAGCATAAGCAGTAGTTAAAATTTTCTTTTAAGTTTCTTTTTAGTTAAAAAGTATTAATAATTTTTAATCTAACTTTGTTTACTAACTACTTAATTTTGAAGACTAATTAATTTATATGAGAAAATTTAGCTAAATATATTTGGCTCTTCACATTTTAATTTCATATTTTAGGGCTTAAATTTTGAATCCCTAAAGTTTATTTTAACATTCCTTTAATTCAATAAATTTTTAGTTTAATTAGAAATTATATTAATTTCTTATAAGTACTTCTCATAGTTTTGCTCTAGAATAGCAAAAGCTTAAGTATGTGGATATTTAATAAGTCAATATTTATAGTGATTTAATATAACTTTTAGTAAATAAATAATTGATTTCTATTTAGTTTTATATTAATATTTACTTTAATTCCTTTTCTTTTTCTATTTACATGTTAATCTGGCCTGCAAATAGAAATTTGAAGCTGATAGGGTTGATCAGGAGAAAATCTGGAGAAAAGCCGAACTTTTACCTAGTACACGCCCCTGTCACGGGAGTGACAGGGGGGCATGACCACAGTCACGGGCCGTGAACTCCAGGTGCTGATCTGCCTCCATTCCACATCAATTAAAGTTACACGCCCCAATGCCACGAGCGTGACATGGGACGTCACCATCCTACACGGGGCGTGCCGCCAGCAGGTGTTCCAGATTCACAACACACACCGGTTATAGGTTATACGCCCAGTACACTGGCGTGACCTATTGGCCACGGGCGTGACCATGGATGTAACACCCCGGGATTACTCAGTTATCAATTTACAGTTTCCGTTGCAGACCGTTCAAGCCTACATGCCCTAGGTCACGGGCGTGATCTATGGGCGTCACCCGTCCAGAAACTGATAAATTAACTCCCGCCATTTCTCCTTCCTGTCATTTTAAGTAACAGACTAGACATGCCCTAGGTCACAGGCATGACCTAGGGGCGTGACCCGCAATTTAATAAATTTTGGTGGTTTCTCGCCAACATTCCCGGGCTTTCAAGACAGCAGTTTCCAATACTTATATGCCCTAGGACACGGGCGTGACCTAGGGGCGTGACTACTAACTACTTTGCCTATAAATTCCAGAAAAATTCAGAGCTGAGGAGGAAGATTTGGAGTAGCTTTTTATAGTTTAGTTTAGGTTTATGTTACTGTTTTGTTGTAATTTCCGTTTCCGTTATTAGTTTAGTTTTTGTATTTTCATTTCAAGACTTTCTCGTTTGCAATGTTTTCTTTCCTTTGTAGTTTCTTCATCACGTTAAGTTGCTAAACTTTATTTAGCACTTGATCGTGATGAACTCTGGATGAAATAAAGCTTTCTATATTTTTATTTAAATGGCCAAATTCTCTATTTTGCTCACTATCGATTTATCTTTGAATTATTTTGTGTCGAATTCATATTTCGCGGATATGTTCTTTGATCCTACATCCGTATCTTAAATGACGGAGAGGTTGCATGTTGGAACACCCTATTACTAATTTGGGTTAGGATCACTATATCTCTAGGAAACCAGTTTTTGACCTCCTGTATAGATCTAAAGGTCAATTAAAATTGAGTCCCCCTAAGGGTTAGAAGTCTAGGTTTGAAAGCTGCCCTCAAGACCAAGAATTTTTCAGTTGAGACTAAGTCATATCGTCGAGCTCAGCACGACGATTCGTCGAACTCCAATCGACGATCGTCTAGCTCAACTTCGGCAGATCGTCGAACTCCATTCGACGATCGCTGAGCTCAACTTCAACAAATCGTCGAACTCCATTCGACGACCTTCGAGCTCAGTTCGACGATCTTGACTCAGTATTGGATCTCTATCTCTGAGCTCAGTTCGACGATCTTTGAGCTCAGATCGACGATATTTTGTTGTTGTATAAGTCCATATCGTTGAGCTCAGTTCGACGATAGCAGAGCTTAGTTCGACGATTTTCCGATGACTTCAAGGTTTTTCAAGACTCAAATTCAGATCAGTTAAGGAGTTATTCGCCCCGGCCGCAATTAATTCAGAAGATTTTCTAGGGGGCGGCTGTTTTCATTTATTTCTGAACCAAGTTTCAAGGGATTATCAAGGAATATTTCTTTGGACTTTCCTCCAGAAGACATTTGCAATTAAGGATGCAATTAATGCAGGCCAACGACTAGGGGGTGGCCTCTTGACAGAGGATGTTTTTCTATTCAGTACCAGAGAATAAAAAACAAGATTTTTTGAATCTCTCTTAGACATCACTAATCCTCAGAACAGTGGCAGACAAGAAAAACAAGAACAAAATATTCTCTGTCTCAAAGAATTCTCTGAAGAACACACATCCAAGGAGGTCGATCAACGTCACTTTCTGAAATCTTCTGATCTCTGGGCCTTGTCTCAAGTGTTCAAGGCCAACATCTTTCAAGACTCTAGAAACCTAACATTTCAGCTGTTGCTGAAATCATCATTTGCTGGAGATCAACTTCTGAAGCCCTATCACCCTACAGCAAAGCTTCTTTTCCTGAACATCTCAAGGACTCAGGGGGAGCTTTGACAACATCAAATCCACATAGTCTTCTCAGCTGCTTTGAGAAAGAGAAGACTTCCATCACTCTCTCATCCCTATCTCTGTAAAGGGTTTCTCAAACTCCCTTCAAAAGTTTGAGTTTGGTTTTTGAGCACCTTGTAAAAAGCTCATTGGTGGCAAGACACCTGATCAAAAAATCTGATTTGGTTTTTGAGCACCTAATCAAAAGCTCATTGGTGCCCAGGACACCTGATCAACTCATCCTGCAGTGGATTCCTACCTAGGGTGGTAGAAGAGTGGATGTACCCAAGTTTAGGGGAACCACTATAGTTCCTTGTGTCTTCTGGCTTGCTTGTCTTTATCTTTTGTTTCTGGCTGTGATTGTTCTGTGATTGTTCTGTGATTGTTTTGTGATTAGTTTAGTTCTATGATTAGATTTAATAATTGCTTCCCTTTTCACTCAGATTACAACAATTGTTGTAAAAAGTTTTCAAGCACCATATACTCTATTCACCCCCCTCTAGAGTATATCAGATCTAGCTGCACTTTCAATTGGTATCAGAGCCAGGTTGGTTAAACATACCACACCTTGGTGGTTGCACAGGCTAACACCTGAACCCAAAGATTCCTAGTTAGATCTGTTTTCTTTTGAGTTTAGGATTAGATTTTGTTTTCACAAATCATGGCCTAAAACAAAGATTATGCTAGCACCAGACCTCCAGTGTGCAATCTATCCAAGTTTGCACTTTGGAAAGCAAGGATCAGATTATACATGAATTCTATTGACGAGGATATTTTTAACTCTGTTTTGACAGTTTGTCCAAGACCTCCAGAGAACTCAAGTACAAATGTTGTTCCACCTCCATCAGGAACAGATGCTGACATCAAGAAATGGAAGGTAGCTGATGCCAAGGCTATGAACATCTTAGCCCAGACCATGTCTGATGACATCTTTCAAAAGGTGGCTGAATGCAATTCAGCAAAGTAAATCTGGGATAAACTCTCTGAAATAGTCTCAGGCTCAGCTGATGAGAGAAAGGACAGGAGATCCCACCTTATATCTCAATACGAGAATTTCAAGAAGGGAGAAGCTGAGTCAGTTGGAGATATGTACAACAGGCTTAGTCTAATAGTCAGTGAACTCAGGACCTTGGATAAAGAGATCTCACTAACTGAACTTAATGACAAAATTCTAATGTGCTTCCCTAGCACTTGGGATTCAAGAATCTGGTCAATCAAGGATGCCAGAAGTTTGAATGAGATCACCACTGAAGCTCTATTGGGTAAGCTCAAATCTTATGAGCTACTCATTAAGAATAGAGAAGAAGAACAGAAGGCTGCCTCACCAGCCACAAGAAAAGAGAAGATAATAGTCTTCAAGGTAACTGAAGATCAGCCTGAAGACAAAGTCACAGGCAATGATGAACTGCTCAGTCTGTTGGCCAAAAGATTTTACAAGATGGCCAGAAAGGACTTCAGAAGGAGATCATACAAGGAGCTTGATAAGCCAGGGTATGATAAATCAATTAATAATAAAGAAATTGTTTGCTTTGGTTGCAGGAAACTAGGGCACATTGTTCCTGACTGTCCAGAAAACAAAAACAAGGACAGAAGGGACAAGAAAGAAAGAAGAAAGGAGAAAGACTCCAAGAGGAATGACAATGGCAAACCCTCCTCAAGCAAAAACAAACACACAAGAAAGGGGTTTGTTGCTGAATCCTGGAGTGAGACTGAAGAGGAGTCAGAAGCCTCATCCAGCTCCAGTGATGATGAAGATGATGCAGAAGAGAAAGAATTCTGCATGATGGCAATCAATGCCTCTCAACATAATTCAGATGAAGAAGAGTCAGAGTCAGATTCAGAGACTCAACCTGAAGAAGATCAGGTAATTAGTTCATTTGATTTTAATTCAGAGGACTTTAAATCTGAGTTTAAAGCATTATGTTTAGACCTGCTAAAATCTGAGAAAGAAATTATCTCTCTCAGAAATCATTATCTGAACATAATACCTTAAAGTCAGAAAACCTCAAACTCTCTCAGGAGTTGGAGTGTTGTAGGGTGCAGATAGCTTCACTGAAAAGTGAGCTATCTGAAGCCAAGAAGTTGAAGAATCCCTTAATGGGAGAAGTATCAAGCTGATGGACATCACAAGCACAGTGAACTACAGATTTAATAGTACACTGGGCTTGGGTGCTTCATCCAGCCAACCCATAGTTCTAACAACTCCAATCAAATTCATTTCTGATAAAGGAAAGGAAGTTGTAGAGCTAGCTAGGAAAAATTCTGATCGGCCCAAGAAAACTAAGTCCCAGCAGAAATCGTCGAACGGAGATCGACGATCGCCGAACGCAGATCGACGATCTCAAGCAAAATCATCGAACTCAGGTCGATGATCTCAGGTTGCTGAACTCTGCCATGGTCGACCGTCGAACGGAGCTCGACGATCTGACCCAAGATCGTCGAACGCAGCTCCACGATCGTCGAACAGAGGTCAGAGCTCTGGAAATTCTTTCAAGGGCAATTAAAAATCCAATCCTAAGGGTCCTTCATCCCAAATCTTTAACCCTTATACTTAATGGATTATACCTCCAAGGAGATATCATCCTGAAGGTTATAAGAGTCAACCTGGGATGTCTTTTATTTCAGAGTTTAAAGGTTATCAACCTAGGCCCAAGGTAAACTGGGTCAGAAACAAATGAATTATCTCATGTGCAGGTGAAAACCTATCCAACATCTAACCAACAATGGTACTTGGATAGTGGGTGCTCTAAGCACATGACAGGAAACAAGAACAACCTCACATCCTTTAGAGCCAAGCTTGGACCCAAAGTTATCTTTGGTGATTCAAACTTTGGAAAACTAAAGGATATGGTGCAGTCCAGATTGGATCAGTAACATTCAAGAAGGTGGCTTATGTGGAAGGACTGAAGCACAACTTAATAAGAATCAGTCAGCTGTGTGATGAAGGCTACCACATGACCTTCAACAAAGAATTATACAAAATCAAGTCAGAGGACAACACAACTGTGTTGACAGGTAAAAGGAAAGGTAACATCTATCTAGTAGATTTTCTTTCAACAGATGTAGATATTTGCCTGTTCAATTCTGTTTGTAGACCAAATATTTTATGGCATAAGAGACTAGGATACCTAAACCTTAGAACTATTGCTAGGCTATCCAAGGACAACCTTGTTAGAGGACTACCTTCTAGCCCCTACAAGAAGGAAGGAATCTGTAGGGCTTGTCAATTAGGCAAGCAAACTAAAAACAGTTTTAAGTCACTTAATAAGAGTGATTCACCTAGGATATTGTATCTGTTACACATGGATCTTTTTGGACCCATCACAGTACAAAGCCTAGGAGGGAAGTCTTACACTTTAGTAGTTGTAGATGACTTCTCTAGATTCACTTGGGTGTTCTTTCTAAGGAAGAAGTCTGATAACTTTAAGTGTCTGACAGAGTTTCTCAAATGTATACAGATTGAGTTCAATACTCACATTGCCCTGATCAGAAGTGATCATGGGACAGAGTTTGATTCTCTTCTTATGCAAGAGTTCTGTCAGAGTGAAGGGATCAGGCATACTTTCTCAGCTCCTAGAACTCCTCAACAAAATGAGGTAGCTGAAAGGAAAAATAGAACCCTTATTGAATCTGCCACTACATTATTGTCAGATGCTCACCTTCCTCTATCCTTTTGGGCAGAGGCAGTGAACACCTCCAACTATATGCTGAATAGAAGTTTGATACATAAACTAAAGGGAAAGACTCCCTATGAATTACTCAAAGGGAAGAAACCTAAAGTTGATTATTTTAGAGTATTTGGTTGTATTTGCTACATACATAATAATGATAAGAAATATTTAGCAAAATTTCAAGCTAAAGCTGATGAAGGAGTGTTTCTGGGATACTCCATGATCAGCAAGGCTTATAGGGTTTATAATAAATCATCTCTAAAAATTGAGGAATCTGTTCATATATCCTTTGATGAATCTAACATGTCTTTCAAGGAGAAGATCTCTTCTACCATAGAACCTTTGCAGGAACATTCTCTTGTTGAAGACTTGAACAAGTTACAGGTTACTCAAAAAGGATGAAAGCAGTGAAGATGAAGAGAGTATTCAACACACTAAAGAGAATCAACTTGAAGAGCCAGTTGTTGTACCACAAGAGGAAACAACAACACAGGTTGGTGAACAATCAATACCCCCTGTTGATTTAGTAACATCAAGAGACCATACAATTTTCCAAATAATTGGAGACATCTTAGCTGGTGTGCAAACTAGAAATCAGGTCAACCAAAACCTGTTGCACACCTGCTTCCTATCTCAAATTGAACCTCAGTCCATTCAAGATGTAGAGCAAGATCCACACTGGATCATTGCAGTGCAAGAAGAGTTGCATCAATTTGAAAGGAACAAAGTGTGGGAACTAGTGCCAAAGCCTAAGGATCATTCCATTATTGGAACAAAGTGGGCGTTCAGAAACAAATTGGATGATCAAGGAGTAATTGTAAGGAACAAGGCAAGGCTAGTTGCTCAGGGATATTCTCAAGAAGAAGGAATAGACTATGACCAGACTTTTGCACCAGTTGCAAGATTGGAAGCTATCAGAATCTTTTTGGCTTATGCAGCACATAAAGGATTCAAGGTATATCAGATGGATGTCAAAAGTATATTTCTAAATGGAGACATCAAAGCAGAAGTATATGTCAGACAACCTCCAGGTTTTATCTCTCCAACTTATCCTGATTATGTTTTTAAGCTGAACAAAGCATTATATGGTCTCAAGCAAGCTCCTAGAGCATGGTATGAGACCCTAGCATGCTTTCTTTTGGAAAATGGATTTATAAGGGGTAGAGTAGACCAAACTCTTTTCATTAGAACCCATAAGTCCCATACCCTACTAGTACAGATCTATGTAGATGATATTATTTTTGGTTCTACTGACTCAAAATTGTGCAGAAGGTTTTCCAACCTAATGCATTCTAAATTTGAAATGAGTAGCATGGGTGAGCTATCCTTCTTTCTAGGATTTCAAGTCAAACAACATGCTGAAGGCATTTTTATTTCTCAAACCAAGTATGCAAATGAACTGGTTAAGAAATTTGGTATGTTTGAAGCATCTTGTATGAAAACACCTATGCCTACTAATGCTGTATTGGATGCTGATGAACATGGGAAACCTGTTGATCAGACAACATATAGAGCAATGATTGGCTCTTTACTGTACCTTACAGCTAGTAGACCAGATATAATGTTTGCTACATGTATATGTGCTAGGTTCCAAGTAAGCCCTAGAGAGTCACACCTAACATTAGTAAAGAGGATTCTCAGGTATGTTAAGAGTTGTCCAAATCTAGGTCTCTGGTTTCCAAAAGATTCAGCATTTGATTTAACTGGATTTTCTGATGCTGATTATGCTGGATGCAAAATTGACAGGAAAAGCACCAGTGGAACTTGTCAGTTCCTTGGTGACAGACTAGTCTCTTAGTTTTGTAAGAAACAAACTTCTGTGTCAACTTCAACTGCTGAAGCTGAATATATGGCAGCAGACAGTTGTTGTTCACAAATCTTGTGGATTCAAAACCAACTCCTAGACTATGGATACAACTTAGAGAAGTCTAAAATCTTTTGTGATAACACCAGTGCTATTTCTATAGCTCAAAATCCAGTCCTCCATAGTAGGACAAAACACATAGAGATTAGGCATCACTTCTTAAGGGATAATGTTGAAAAGAATAAAATTGAACTGCAATATATCCCAACCGACTTACAAAGTGGAGATATTTTCACCAATCCCTTGGATGAAAAGAAACACACCTTCTTCCTAAATCAGTTAGGAATGTTAGATGGAGGAAGTCTTAAATAATATCCAAGATTTTAAAAGTTTAAAAATTGACCAAGACTAGGCAAACATCTTGATTTTTCTTAGTGTCTAGAGTTTTTCTGGTCTCTGAACTGCGCTCGACGATTTTCCCCCAGATCGTCGAACGGAGATCGACGATTTCTGAAATCATCGACCTGAGTTCAGCGTTTCTCAGATAGTATGAACTATCTCTTCCGGTCAGCGATCGTCGAACGACGCTCGACGATTTTGTTCTCTGAACTATCGTCGAACGGATCTCGACGCTCTCTAATATCGTCGAACGGAGATCGACGATATTGAAGACTCTTCAGATTCCTTTAGTAGCCCCGATCATCGAACTGAGTTCAACGATCTTTCCTTTTCTGCGTCGAACCCTAATATAAAATTCATTTTTCGCCGTCGTTCTCCTTTTGCGCTTTCGATTTCTCTGCAAACACTTTCTTTCCCTCCAAACATTTCTGCACTTGGTTATTTTGTTTGTTGAATCTTTGCAGGTAACTATGGCCGTTTTTGTTGCTGTTCTCGCCACCATGAAATTTGATGCCGGCTTTGACATTGACATGGATTCCTTCAGCACGACAGATCAGGTTTTCCAGGACATCTTGGAGTTGTTCAAAGAGCAGAAACTTGCTACAATCATGACCACCAGGATTAAACTTGCTGCTGATGAAATTAAAGAGTGGGTCTATACTGCCCACAATCAGGATCAAAACACAATTGTTGGATCAATTTCTGGCACACAGGTACCCTTGACCCCAGCAATTCTAATATAAGTTTTTGAGTTAAGTACTGGTGGAGATTCTGCTGATTTATCTGGAGAAGAATATGCTAATTTGCTTGCAAGAATGGATCATTCTGATGCTAACCCTAGCAAGCTACTGAAGAAGAATCTGTCTGTGGAATATAGATTCCTGGCTGATGTAGTTGGAAAGGTCCTATTGGCTAAGCACTCTGCCCATGATACTATTTCCAGGTATCAGCTATGCTTAATGGGAGCCATAGTGGACATGCAGATTTTGAACTGGGGAGAGGTCTTCTTTGACCTAATTAAAAAGAAAATTAACAAGAGTTTTGTGAATTTTGGAAGGATTTTAGGCTTTTTCTACAAAACAGATGCCCTGCATTGCTAGTATCTTCTGGGATACACATAAATGCTTCAAAGAGACTGTCCTGTGCCCTCTTTGGTAAATGGGACAGGCAGATCATCAAGCCCAGCAGGCCCTCTTCCAGCACACCTTCATGCACCAGGACTACCGGAGTCACTTCCCCTCAGGTCTCTGCCCCTGCAGATGACCTGCCTGCTGCTGCCTCTCCTCCTCCTCCTCCAATTCAATCTTTTCCAATTCCATCCACCATTCAAACTCCATCCACCATCATCATCTCCAGCCCTTCTCCAACATCTATACCATCTCCAATCCCTACACTACCAACAACAGAAGAACCATTCCATCCATTATACTCCTACCCTCAACCAGACTCTGCCACATCACCCTCCATTCCCTCATTCAATCTCATTGATGATTCCTTCATGGATGACTCACCATCCTCACCTCCTGAGCTATCCTCCTCATCAACATATTACCAAGACCTTCTGCAAGAGATCATTGATCAACCCACCTTCACACCATCTATCTCCATCCCACTGTCTTCCATTACCACTTTACCCACACCTCAACCATCTCTTCCCCAATACACCAGCTCTCCTCTACCATCACCAACAGCTACACCTCCATCCTCTACCTCTGCTCCAGTCACTACTGAGCAAGTAGATCTTCCAGCCCTTGCTGACAGGATTTATGAATTGCGAGCCCCCAGGCTACTCTTCTCTTGGAGACCTCCTTGGCTCCCTTACTACAGTCAGTGGCAGCTCTTTCTGCCAGGCTCTCTTCCTTAATCCCTCCGGCAATCCCTTCAGCATTGTGCCTTGATCCAGCCTTGCCTGAATCTAGGCAGGGGGAGATGCCCTATAAAGTGAGCTTGCCTGCTGTTTCTTCAGCTTTTGTTGTTGATGCTGCTGCTCTTCCTCAAGCTCCAGTTCCACTTCCAATTGAAGTCTTTCCAGTGGACATCAGGTCCTTGCTCTCAGAATTTGATTCAATGTATTTTAGTTGTCTGCTAGAGAAAGCTTGTTTTCTAGAGAGAGTTGCTATCCAGCCCCCAGAGGATCTCTCCAAGGCCCCTGTGCCCTTCTCTTGCTATGATACCAGCATTATAACTTCATTTGTTAATTCAGTATATGCTGCTGCTACTCCTACTGAAAGCATGGCTGCTATTTCTGATGCTGCTGTCCCTCCTGCTGAAGATAGTGTTGATGTATCTATTACTATTAGTGCTGTTTGTACTGCTGCTACTGTTGTTCCATTTTCTGCTGATATCCTTATGACAGAGGCACATGATTTTGAGCCTTCTGTATTTTTTGATGATATTCCTGATGCTGATATTGTTGTTTCTGAAAGAGAAACTGTTGCTGCCCCAACTGCTGTTATTACTGCTCCAGAACCTTTAGTATCTGCTGCTGTTGCTGCTGCTTCAACCTCTGCTTCTGCTTCAACTATAATTGCTACAAGTGTTTTATCTGCTGCTGCTCCAATCACCGCTGCTTCATCTGCTTCAACCCAGCTCAAGAAAGATTTGATGAAAAAGATTGATGCTCTTTATGATAAGCAAAGTTCTGAAAGTGATGAGTTCAAGACAGATTCTGATGATTCTTCTGCTACCATTGCCAGGAAGAGAAAGGCAAGGAGCAAAGCCATGAAGAGAGTACCTCCAGCTAAGGTCAAGGACAATAATGACATACCATATTATATTCTTCATGATTGCCCCATAACTGAGCACTGGATGCTGTATTCAAAGAATCAACTCAAAGCTATGAAGAAAAAGAGGAAGTATGAGAAAGGATCTTCTCAATTTCAACATCCTCATCCTCCTCCACCACCTCCTCCTGATGCAGGTGCAGATGGAAGTTCAGCTGCTCAACCCTCTGCTAGAAGTCAAACCCCCTATCAGCCTCATGCCAGATCCTATCATAGGGGAAGCCAGTCCAGGGGTTCTCAATCCAGAAGAGGAAATTATAGAGGCAATCAAAGAGAATTTCAGGTTTATTCTAAAGGATATTCAAGGCAACATCCCTACTCCAGGGAAGGACAAATCTCATCAGACACAACCTCTGGTCCTTTTCCCTATAAACTGAAGGAAGTAGTTTCATTCAGGCCTCCTCAGGATAATCCATCAAATAGATATGAGCCACCAGTGCCATTTGAAGATCCTGAAAATAATCCAACTGCTTGGACTGCAAGGATGAAAGAACTTGCTGCACTACACCAGATTAATAAAGCTAGAGAGCAAGGCAAAGACTCCTCCAACATCACTACATTATCTGAATAGAGAAAGAAAGAGTTGGAAAGATATGGTTCAAGTAAATTCTTTGATTCTGATAGATACATGGAGCTGCATCCTGAAGCTGTAGTTCCAAGTCCCAGACAGCAAACCTCTTTAGGTGCAGCAGATGATACAAGATCACAAAAGAAAGCTCTCAACCCCAATAGAGAAATCAAACTCATTAATAGTAAGGAGAAGAAATGATTATGTAAGGTGACAATCACTCTGATTTCTGATTATTATCTGGGATGATATTTATCTGTGGTTCTGCAATGTCCAGCTTATTGCTTTTCTGTATCATTGCTGTGTATGTTGTTATTTTATTTTTCCAAATTCTGTAAATAGTAATCCTAACCCAAATATGGGGAGATTGTTGGAACACCCTATTACTAATTTGGGTCAGGATCACTATGTCTCTAGGAAACCAGTTTTTGACCTCTTGTATAAATCTAAAGGTCAATTAGAATTGAGTCTAAGGGTTAGAAGTCTAAGTTTGAAATCTGCCCTCAAGACCAAGAATTTTTCACTTGAGACTAAGTCATATCGTCGAGCTCAGCACGACGATTCGTCGAACTCCAATCGACGATCGTCTAGCTCAACTTCGGCAGATCGTCGAACTCCATTCGACGATCACTGAGCTCAGCTTCAACAAATCGTCGAACTCCATTCGACGACCTTCCAGCTCAGTTCGACAATCTTGACTCAGTATTGGATCACTATCTCTGAGCTCAGTTCGACGATCTTTGAGCTCAGATCGACGATATTTTGTTGCTGTATAAGTCCATATCGCTGAGCTCAGTTCGATGATAGCAGAGCTCAGTTTGACGATTTTCTGATGACTTCAAGGTTTTTCAAGATTCAAATTCAGATTAGTTAAGGAGTTATTCAGCAATTAATTCAGAAGATTTTCTAGCCGTTTTCATTTATTTCCGGACCAAGTTTCAAGGGATTATCAAGGAATGTTTCTTTGGACTTTCCTCTAGAAGACATTTGCAATTAAGGATGCAATTAATGCAGGCCAACGACTATTCTTGACAGAGGATGTTTTTCTATTCAGTACCAGAGAATAAAAGACAAGATTTTTTGAATCTCTCTTAGACATCACTAATCCTCAGAACACAGACAAGAAGAACAAGAACAAAATATTCTCTGTCTCAAAGAATTCTCTGAAGAATACACATCCAAGGAGATCAAACTTTCTGAAATCTTCTGATCTCTCTTGTCTCAAGTGTTCAAGGCCAACATCTTTCAAGACTCCAGACACCTAACATTTCAGCTGTTGCTGAAATCATCATTTGCTGGAGATCAACTTCTGAAGGCCTATCACCCTACATCAAAGCTTCTTTTCCTGAACATCTCAAGGACTCAGGGGGAGCTTTGACAACATCAAATCCACATAGTCTTCCCAGCTGTTTTGAGAAAGAGAAGACTTCCATCACTCTCTCATCCCCATCTCTGTAAAGGGTTTCTCAAACTCCCTTCAAAAGTTTGAGTTTGGTTTTTGAGCACCTTGTCAAAAGCTCATTTGTGGCAAGACACCTGATCAAAAAATCTGATTTGGTTTTTGAGCACCTTATCAAAAGCTCATTGGTGCCCAGGACACCTGATCAACTCATCCTGCAGTGGATTCCTACCTAGGGTGGTAGAAGAGTGGATGTACCCAAGTTTAGGGGAACCACTATAGTTCCTTGTGTCTTCTAGCTTGCTTGTCTTTATCTTTTATTTCTGGCTGTGATTGTTCTGTGATTGTTTTGTGATTGTTTTGTGATTAGTTTAGTTATGTGATTAGATTTAATAATTGCTTCCCTATTCACTTAGATTACAACAATTGTTGTAAAAAGTTTTCAAGCATCATATACTCTATTCACCCCCCTCTAGAGTATATCAGATCTAGCTGCACTTTCATTGCGGATACAAGTAGATCGCTCAAAGGTAAAAATGAGTTGCATGCACTCCTCGAGAGAGGACGGCATAAATCTTCCAGATTGGTGTCAAATCCAATATTGGGGTTCACAGCTTAAAGAAATCTTAGGGGTTTCGACTGGCTGAGGGGTCTTAATCGATCAACCTAAGGTTAGTCAAAAATATGAGCTCGAGAGAGACACTTTCGTATTTTGGGAACCTCCACAGTCGAAGTAAGTAATTAGGAGCTTGTGTTTTTATCATTTCATGAAAGTTTATTTTAATCCAAAGAGATTCTAAATCAATTGTTAATTTTCATTTTGTAGAAATTCCTATTTTAATTTAATTATTCACTATTTTTAATATTCGATAAACTAATATAAATTCGTGTGAGTAGAAGTACTCAATAGACCTGGAAGAATACACCTACCAAGATATTAATAATCCAAAATTTTTTCCATCACTCTCTGATACCTCTATCACTACTATTCCCGTGGCCTACCCACCTCCTCATCTTACTCCTTCAGGCAACCTTGGCACCGTCTCCAAACTCATTGGTTCCAACTACCCAGATTTTAGTGTCTCCTTCACCTTTCTTCTTCACTCACAACGCAAACTCCATCATCTCACTGATGACCCTCCTCCTATATAGTCTGCTCTCTTTGATGATTGGGATGTTAGCGACGCTCTTGTTCGCACTTGGATGGATAACAGCCTTTATGATGAGTGTCTTCCCGTCATCCATCATGATGAAACAGTCAAGCCTGCGTGGCTTCATCTTGCTGCTCTCTACTCAAGGGGCTCAGACGTCTCGCATCTATACTCTGTATACAGACCTCTTTTCCCGTCCCTCCATGTCTTCTGCTACTGCATATCAATAGGTTCAGGCTCTCAGAGCCGAAATTCTCCAGAATCACCCCTTCTCTGCGGATCTGACTGAGCAACACAAGCACTTCCAGGAGCTTCTAGTTGTGTGCTATCTTCTACGTCTTCCTGAGTCTTATGACATGATACGTCAATAGATCCTTGGCGAAGCAAACTCTCCCACCTTGGATGTCAATGATGCCTGCATCGCTGCAGTTACCTATCTGCTTCAACATCCGCTGTTATTCTCCCCTCCTCAACCAGACAACTATGCTCACCGAACTCAGCGGAGTAGCTCTGGTGGCTGCAGTAACCAATCCTTTGGGCATGGTACTCCCCGCATTCTATGCTCTCATTGTGGCCGCACTGGCCATACAGTTGATCGCTGCTGGATAAAACATCCAAATCTTCGCCCCTCTGGGGACGCTTCCACCTCCTCTTCGAATCAGTTCGCCTCAGTGGTCACGTATTCAGATAGTGCCCATGTCGTTACTCAAGGTGAATGACTGATCGACTCTGGTGCTACCAATCATATGACCAACAATCCTCAGAGTTTTTCTCTCCTAGAAACACATGATCGGTTGCCACCGATCTTTATTGCGGATGACTCTCCCTCACCGGTCAATGGGACGGGAGTGGTTCAAGTCACTCTATCTCTTCTCTTGGCGGATACTCTCTAAGTGGCCAAGTTTACTTGCAAATTATTATTTGTTACTCCTCTGTGCAAGAAACTACAGTGTTCCTTCACATTCACTCCCACTTCTTGTTCTTTTCAGGATCTGGGCTCCCAATGGACGATTGCTACTAGGACTGAGAGCATCGTCCTCTACTTCCTCGATAATGTTTCTGCTCTATCCGCCTTCTCCTCTTCTTCTACAGACCTTATACAATGACATCTTTGCCTTGGTCATCCTCCCCCACGGCTTATTCATCAGCTTCGGCCCCACCTCCCTCCGCACAATCCTCCTCTAAACTATGGCACATGTTAGCTTGGCAAACATCACCACTCCTCCTTCCCACCAAAGTAAGGCCATGGATCTTCTCATCCATTTGATCTAGTTCACTCTGATGTCTGGGGTCCTGATCCCACCCTCAGCATAGGTCGGGGGAATTCTTATTTTGTAACTTTTATTGATGATTTCTCTTGTTGTACGTGGGTGTATCTCTTAAAAGATCGCTCTAAATTATTCTTTGTATGGACATCTTTTTTACTTTATGATTAAAACTCAGTTTGATGTCTCCAATAAAATCTTTTTCTCTACTAATGCCAAAGAATATCTTAGTCTTGATTTTTCTTCTTTCTGTATGCAAAATAAGATTGTTCATCAAACTAGCTGTGTCTATACCTCCCAGCAAAATGGCATGGTGGAATGCAAAAACCGTCACCTCCTTAATGTCGCTCGCACTCTGATGACATAGATGAAGGTTTCTTGCTCCTATTGGTGCTATGTCGTTCTCATCTCCTGCTATCTCATCAATCGCATTCCCTCCACGGTTCTCCACGGTCAAACCTCATTCTCCATTCTCTATCCGGGCAAGGATTTGTTTCCTCTCCCTCTGTGTATCTTTGGGTGCACGGCTTTTGTGCATGCTCCCTCTGCCACTCGTGACAAACTCTTCCCACATGCCACCAAATATGTCTTTCTTGGTTACTCTACCACTAAGAAATATTATTGTTGTTTTAACCGTATTTTTCGCAAGCAGTTTGTCTCAGCAGACGTAAACTTTTTTGAAAATGCATCCTATTTCTCTCGTAACTCCTCTCTTCTTCCTGATGTTCCTGCTTCTCCTACCATCCCCTCCATCCTATCTACACCTACCAAGATTTCTCCTCCTCTGCTATGTCCACCGTATTCTCCTCCGCTCTCTCCACCTCTGCTGTCTTCCTCTTCTCCGTGACTATTTTTCTATACTCTCGGGCCACCTCTCTCCGCTACGGATGCACCAGATACTAAGGAACACGCCGACCTGGATCTTCCCATTTCTCTTTATAAAGGGGTGCGGACATATACCCAGTACTCGCTTGCTGCTGTTGTTTCCTATGCTCGTATTACTCCTTCTCACAGGACCTTTGTGTTGGCTATCTCTGCCACTACCACTCCTCGCACCTACTAGGAAGCCCTTGATATTCGTCATTGGAAGGCTGCCATGGATGATGAAATTATAACCCTCACTGAGCAGGGTACATTGACCCTTATTCCTCCTTCATTGGTCACTGATGTTGTTGGCTGTCGTTGGGTCTTTGTTGTGAAATTTAGTCCGAATGGCAGTGTGGATCATTACAAGGCACGCCTAATCAAAGGCTTCACTCAGATTTATGGTGTTAATTATTTTGACACCTTCTCTCCTGTTACTCCTCTCTGTGGCCGTCAACAGGGATTGTCCCATTTCCTGGATATCAAGAATGCCTTTCTCTATTGTGATCTTCAGGAGGATGTTTATATGGAGCAACCTCCAGGGTATGTTGCTCCGGGGGAGACACGATTATGCAGGCTGAAGAACGCCATCTATATCCTAAAGCAAAGCCCTCGGACTTGGTTTGACAAGTTTAGCGGCATTGTGCCAGCAATGGGTTTTAAAAGAAGTTCTACCGATCACTCATTGTTCGTTTGCAAAACCTCCCTATGTCTGGTGGTTCTTGCCGTATATGTGGATGATATTCTTCTCACTGTAGATGACCAGGCTGAGGTAGCCTTGACAAATAAACATCTTCGTCAACACCTGGTCACGAAGGATATGGGTTCCCCAAAGTAGTTTCTGGGAATAAAAATCTCTCGAAATCCCAACTTCTTGGTCCTCTCCCAACGTAAGTATGCTCTTGATCTTCTAAAAGATACAGGGTTGACTGGGGCTAAACCTGCCCGATGCCCCATGACTACTAGAGAAGATAAAACCTGGACAGATGAGTCGCCTCCTCTATCAGATGTTACGAGGGACAAGCGTCTGGTCGGCAAACTCATTTATCTCACGGTAACTAGACCCGACATCTCCTGCACTATAAGTAAGGTTAGCCAGTTTATGCAAGCTCTTAGGGAGTGCCATCTATAGTCTGCATTGAGGATATTGGAATATATTGAAGCGGTGCTAGGTAAAGGACTACTGTTTAAAAATAATGGTCATTTAAAGATTGAAGCATACTCGGATTCTAGCTATGCTGATGACAAAGGAGATCGCAAGTCCACATCGGGCTTTTGCACATTTATGAGGGGAAATCTTATGAGCTGGAAGAGCAAGAAACAGTTTGTAATCTCCAAGTTTAGTGCAGAAGCGGAATATCGAAGTATGGCAATGACTACATGCGAATTGAAGTGGTTACGAGCTCTCATGCTTGACTTAGGAGAGGTCTGCAACAATCCTCTACCTATGTTCTGCAACAACAAGACCGATATATATATCTCCAAAAATCAGGTCTCCCATGAGAGAACAAAGCACATTGAAGTTGACTACCAATTTATTCGGGAAGAGATTTTAAAGAAACAGATTTGTACTCCGTTCACTACCTCCGACAACGAGTTAGCAAATATCTTCACCAAGCCTGTGTCCGCTTCCTTCTTTCACATTTACGATAAGTTGGGCATGATTGATATATATGCTCCAGCTTGAGGGGGAGTGTTGCTATATGGTGACCGGGCGGTCTGGCAGTCTGACCCTGACGACTTGAAGACCGCACAATCTGGCAATTTCTCTCCAACAGTTTGGTAGCCGAGATGTTGTTGATTGGAGACCGAGTGGTTTGGCGGTTTTACGCAGGGGACCTGAAGACCGGGCGGTCTAGCGGTCTCCCTTAGCGGCTTGTCTTCTCTCTATAGTTGATGTCGGGCGATTAGCCTATTCATCTAACCGTATAGCTTATGCGGTCTGTTTTTTGTATAGCCGCTTGTATCTAGAATTATGTGTCCCACATTGCTTATTTGTAATCTCTTCCCTCTCCTCCATTATATAAAAGGGAGGCAATACCTTTGTAATACTTACTTTTTTGGATAATAAAAAATTCTGTTATTCCAATTTTTGGTCTATTATTTCTTGTTCGCATAGTCGACGACATTAAAAGAATTATATCGACGCATACTTCGACATGATATTGACAGAATGTTGACTACAGAGTTATTCTTACAAATAGTTGGAATTAGATGTTGCTTCTATTAGAACTCGATGTTACGTCGACTGAATTTCTTAACAGAATTTATTTTGAGGTTTCAATTATAATTAATTCAAGAAGAGATTTGCATAACAGAATCTTAGAGACGTGAGAAGACGTTGACTTATATATATATATATATATATATATATATATATATATATATATATATATATATATATATATATATATATATATATATATATATGATGAGATACAATTGAGAATGAACCATAATGAATTATTATTGAATGTTTACATCAACCTCCAACTACATTTCAACAAACAATCAATAAATTCAAATTAGATCATGATAGATTGATTTTGACAGAGGAAGTTTGGAAAATCATCGTCTGCAATTGAATTTCTTCCACCAATCAACAGATTGTTAGATTGTTACGAAATCTGCAAAAAAGAATTAGTACTTCTTCTCAAGAGGAAACTGCATCAGATTCAGAGAAGATTCAAGGATAATTTGAAAATATGGCATATAATCTTTGTGATTTTCATATTCAGAGATTCATTAGAAGTTTCAGATATCATCACTACTAGTCCTCAGAAATTTATTGAGAGGGCTCAATAAGAAGATTAACTCTATCACACATCTTCTTTCATTTTCTTATTACACCTTAAGAAAAGAGTTTTGAGAATCCCTCTTCAAAGGATTTAGTGAGAGGTTTTGAGAGTCTTCTCGAGAAAAGTCTCAGATTGTATTGCTATAAGATCTCCTTATTAAATATCTTGTGTTGGTTCTACAAGCCTCTTGATCAAAAGACTCAAACACTATGATAATGAATTCCTACTAAACGGGGTAGAAGAGTGGATGTACCCATATTTAGGGGAACCACTATAATCTGTGTCTTCTATGATTTTGCATTTATTTTTAATTCTATGATGTGATTTTATTTACCTGCACCTATTTCTGGTTGATTGTTGATGTACATGTATATTCTGTGAAACTATTTTAAAATATGAAACAAAATTTTGTTCTCTATTCACCCCCCCCCTCTAAAGAAAACTATGAGGCATTTAGCATCCTCTCTCCCATTTCAATTGGTATCAGATGGAGGTTGATCATTAATAGGTTAATATAGAGGAGATTAATAAATTAAAGGTCAACACCTTGATTAAATGATCATTTCAGTTGCATCAATATATTTTTATATACATTTTCAAAAATGTCTTCAAATACATTCAAAGAATTTGCATCTACTAGTCCACCAGTTTGTAATCTTGCAAATTTTACACTCTAGAAAACTAGAATTAGATTATACATAAACTCTATTGATGAGCTATATTTGGATCAATTTTCACAGGACCACTAATGCCATACAGGATGGACGCAGAGGGAAATATAACTACAGAACCTGTACCAAGAAGTGAATGGACTAATATGAAAAAGAAAATAAAAGATTGGGATGCAAAAGCTATGAACATATTAGTTTCAACTATGTCTGATGTTGTGTTTCAAAAAGGTTAAGATTATCAGTTAGTAAAGAAAATATGAGAGTCACTTTCAAGAATAGTTGATGGAAGTGTAGATCAGAGAAAAGATAGAAGATCACTCTTAATTTCTCATTATGAGAATTTTCAAAAGAAAAGTAATGAATCTGTAGAAGAAATGTGTGACAGATTCAGGATGATAAATTACTCATGTGCTTCCCAAGTACATGAGATTCTAGAATTTGGGCTATCAGAGAAGTAAGATGTCATAAATTAATTACAACAAATGATTTGCTAGGAAAATTGAAATCATATGAACAACTACTAAAAAGTAGAGCAGAAACAAAAGCAAAGGAAAATGGCTTAACATCTAGAGATAACTCTATTGCTTTCAAGGTTACTGAAGATGAATCATCTATTTCAGAACATGAGATGTTTAATCTTCTAGAAAGGAGATTTAGAATATGTATAAAGTCAGAAAGCTCTAGGAGAAGAGTTAGAAATTTGAGCAAACCAAAGTTTGATAAGACTCCTAATATGGAGGTAATCTTCTTCATATGTAGAAAACCTGGACATATATCAATAGAATGTCCAGATCAACAAAAGGTAAGATCAAGTACCAAGGATCAAAAGAAAAAATATCTGAGGAGAAAGGATTAGGAAAAAGGGAAAGGTTTAATTGCTGAAACCTGGAGTGATAGAAGCTCTGAATCAAGTTCTTCATCAGGTAATGAAGAAGAAACTGCTGCTAAAGAAGCATGTCTCATGACTCTAGAGACAGAATCAGATCATGAGACAAATAAGGTATCTGATTATTTTTATGATATTGATTTTACTTCAGAATAATTCAAAATATGCTTTAAAGATTTTGTATGGATTAAATAGAATTACAAATGGAAAGTAAATTATTGAGACAGAAATTGAAACTATATAAAGATTGTCCTGATGATAATGAACAAATAGAATAGGATAAGCTTTTAAAAATTGAGACAGATAACTTGAAGGAACAAGTAAGTAAGTTAACTAAAGAAAACTCTTTATTAAAAGAATAATTAACAAAGACAAAAGTCTTTGAAAAATCCTTGAATGGAATTCTTCCAGGTCCCTTATTTGGTTCTCCTGGTACTCAATGGTGCCTATTTGAATGAAGGAAATGGTTTCTAGTTCACTGATTTCCTTCAGTTTCAGAGCCAACAATTCTGCATGCTGGGAAGCAGCAAGATGAAGAGAGGATATTTCCTTAGCCTGCTTCTTGGCTAGCATCCTGCTTTTCTTGAAAGCATTCAGCAAGACACCATACTTGTCAATAATTGAATTAACATCTTCCTTTGATTCAGACCCATATTCATCACATGATTGAGATTCTTCTGAACTAGGACCAGTCTTATAATTAGACTTAGATGAAGAGCTTGATGGAGAGTGTACCTTAGATGGTCCAGGCTGATCTTGGCAAGATTCCTCATCTAATCTAGCCATCAGCCCAATATAGGCTTCATCTTCATCATCTGACTCCGAGGAGGATGAGTCAGTCAAGCTTGAAAGGAAGTGGTTAGATCTGATTTACTATAGAGGGGGGGTGAATAGAGTAATTAAAATTTTTTGGTTGTTTTAAATATTATCAGAGTAAAGTAGTGATACCAGTAGTAGTAATAGAAAGGAAAGATAATCTAAGCTAATCTACCACAGCACAACAAACTAATCTATCACAACACAAAGAAAATAGGCAACCAGACGACACAAGAAATTTATAGTGGTCCCCCAACCTAGGTACATCCACTCTTCTACCACCCTGGTAGAAATCCACTAGCAGGTTAGGTGACTGCCACCACAAGATCTATTTCTAGGGAGATCTCACAACCCTTTGAGCTTTTGATCAGTTGCCCAAAACCCAAGAATAAACTTTTGAAGGGAGTTAATAAACCCTTTTACAAAGGGGGGAGAGAGATTTGATGGTGTCTTCTCTTTCTCTAATCAACAGAGAAGACTAGTGGATTGCTGTTGTCAAGAGGTCCTTTCAAAGTCACTTAGAGTCATGCTTAGGGTGTAGGTCTTCTGCCTTGTCTTGAAATGATGTCCAGGAACTTATGACTGATCGAGTGATTGTTGTCCTTGAATGTTCTTGCGGAGAAGTTAAAGAAGACTCTTGATCTTTGTTTGTTGTTCTTCTTCAGTCTTCAGTGAGCACAAGGAGAAAACTGGATGTCTTCTGCACAGAGAAGAATTCTAAATGTTTCTCTGTATTACTGTAATTCTTTCTTGTGTATCTCTATCTTCTATCTACTGAAAAGAAAAAAAAAATCTCTTTTATATTCTCTGTCGAAATTCTCCTTTGAATTTTGAATTCCATACATTGATTGCTGATTGCCTAGAGAGAATGAAATACGACTGGAGAATATTTACTTTAATGAGTTTCCCAACTGTCCCAATAAATTAAGCAAGTAATTAACTCTGATGAAGACCATAATTAATGCTGCCAATAACGGCTATATTCTGGGAAATATATGCATTAATTACTCAGAGAATTACTGCTAAATAATATAAAAAAATTAGGATAGAAAATAAGGAAAAACTCTAAGTCAGGCGCTGGACAGAAATCGTCGTGCTCTAAACAGATTTCGTTGACCGGAGATCCAAGTTCGTCGAGCTAAGAAATCCTGTTCTCGTCGAGCTGAGTTCAGCAAAATAAATCTGGAAAGAAACTGTTGAAGCTGAATACTAGACTTCGTCGACCTGAGCTCGAATATCATCGAGCTTAACTCAGAGAATTGATTCTGAGTTCGTCAATCTGCGATCGACGATTGTCGAGCTGAGTTCGAACAATTTCGAACTGACAATTTGAACTCTGAATTCTTCTACGTCATGAGTCACCTGAGGTCTTCTACTGGCTGGTCCATGAAGGTTGAACCTAATGACTTAACCTAAACTCTAGGACTCAAATACTTGACCCCGGCTATACAATATGGGTCATAACTCATCCTAATTAGTGAACTTAGCCCAAATTCAACTAGGGATGCAACAATTTCCCCCTATTTGGGTGAGGTCACTAATACAAATGAAAGAAAAACAATCACAAAGTAAAATAAATATATCTGGTCGAAAATTGAAACATTTAGCAAGTATATGCATAGATGCTTAATGATTTAACAATTAGAGTTCAGAAATACAAAACTAAACAAAATGTTCACTTGTTCTTCTTTGACTTTCCTTTATCAGCTTTGTTAGTTTGCTCAGAGGGCTATGTGAATTTGATTTTCCTGTTGGGATTGGCAGCTTCTCTTTTAGACATTGTCATGTCAGATGCTCTAATTATATTGAGAGAAGTGGCTCTGGGAACAACAGCCTCTGGATGCAAGTTCATATAAGCATCTACATTGAAGAATTTATTAGCCTTATCATACCTTTTAAGTTCTTCTTTCCTATAGGTTGACATTGTAGTGTACTTTGATGGATCTCTGCCTTTAGCTTTGGCTTTATTAATCATGGAGAGTCCAACTAGTTCTTGAAATCTGGTCATTCTTGTAGTGGTATCTTGTTCAGGATCCACTAAGGGAATTGATGGAGAATCTGTCCTTATTGGACTGTTATCTTTTTTTAGCTTTATCAATTACAGATATTTTTTGTTACTGCTATTGCTGTCTGCTGCTTGAAGAATATCTCTGCTGACTACTTCCTTGAGATTTTGAAGATCTACCTTTATGTCTTTGATAAGTTTGAGCATAGGAGGTAGATCTCTGAGAAATGTTTCCTGAAGCACCTGCTGCTGGAGGAGGAGGACCTCTCCAATTCCTTTGAGAAGGAGGAGGAGGAGAGTACCTTCTACTCTTCTTCCTGGCTTTCTGCTCATTCTTGGAAAGCCACATCCATGAGGGCATCTCTGGGTAAGAAGTGATATTCTGCAGTATGTAGTAGGGAGTATTATGGGTAGGATTTAGCTTGGGGCAGCTTTAGGAATAGCTCCTTTTCTTAACTGCTTTCTTCTTGGCCTTAGAACTGTCAGATTCATCAGAGTCTTCATCATCATCATCATCAGATGATCCTTGAGGATTATCATATAAGTCATCAAGTGGTTTCAAAATATCTTTGGAAATTTATTTCTCATCCTGTGGCTGTACTTGAGATTCTGCAACTTCAGGTTCAGCAACATTTTCAAGAGTAGCTAAACATCCTTCTACTATATCAGCCATAATAATTTCATCTAGATCTGGTAGGGGACTGTCATCCATTTTATATATAGGAGGAGAGATAGCCTTTTGAGGAGAAATAGCCTTGGGGGCTGAAACTGGTTCAAGAACATTCTCAATCATATGTCCTTTTGTGAATACTGGAACTGCAATACTGGCCTTGAGTTGCTTAGCAACTGCAGGACTTATTGGAGAAGACTAGGGAACTATAGCCATAGAAGGCTTTGAGCAGACTTCTGAAAGATGATTCAGATGAACTAAATCAAATGATTTTAATAACAGAAATAAATCCACCGTGGGATTGATAATACAATCACCAACAGTTAAAACTTCTGGCAAGTTTACAATATCAACTGTATAAAACATATCAACTGTCACTGTCTCAGCTTCTGTAAGCATATATACATCTGTCTCTGCATCTACAGGCTCAACTATCTGCAAATTATCTACTACTGCTGCTACTGCTGGAGCTGGAACTTCTTCTTTATTGAGCATCTCCCCCTTCCGGATTTCAGTGGATATTGGAACTAGGCCTCTAGAAGAAGAAGGGATAGAGGAGGCAGCAAGGAGAGCAGCAAGAGAAGAAATGGAGGCAGCAAGAGGTATGATTGCCTCTGCTAAGAGTTGACTGATCACTGGAGTGATGTGCTCCAGGATGGTGGAAAGAGAAGGAGAATCCATATCCATAAACTCTGGTGGCGTTTGTGTAGATACAGATGGATGAGCAGAAGGAGTAACATCGGATGGAGGGACATCTTGCATGATGTCATCCTGTGAAGGTGATGAAGGAGGAGATGGTATTGGAGTGGAATTGTCATGTACAGGTGAAGTAGGTGTAGATGGTAAGGAGGTGAGTAGATTAAAAGTGGGGGATGACATGAATGTTTCAGGATGTATATCATTTAAATGAGGTGGTAGAGGAGATGGAGGTGGTGTGATGTGTTCTGGGGATGGAACTGGTGTTGGTGGATGTATTGGTGAGGCATATGGTTGTTGAGGAGGAGGTGATGACTGAGGGGATGGAGGGGTTATTGTAGGAAGAGGTGTTGTTAAAGGAGGATGAGGAATGGAAACTTCTTCAATAATAGGGTGGGGAGTGGCTGGTACAGCCCTTGTGCCCTCAGAAGGTGTAGAAGAGGAGGAAGCCTTGGATGGCTTAGAAATGGTCCTCTCGCACCTTCCAAATAAGACACATGTCAGCCTTTTAGAAGCATTGATGAATATGGTCTGGGGGACCGGGGATTCAGATGCTTTGTCCTATAGGAATATGCCCAGTACTCTTCCAAAACATATTTCCTTCTTATTGTTCTTCTTCTTAATCAAATCAAACAGTAGTTTTTCCTAATTAACTGCTTTCTTTTCAACCAGAGCACTCATCACTAGAAACTGGTGCCTGGTGATATAGTCATGGGCTGTGTGTTTTCCCAACAACACCTTGCCCACTACATCGGCCAAGAACTTATACTCAGAAGATAAATTTTTCTTAAGTGGTTTATTTGGGTTCTCTCCAGTATGAGCCATTTTTATCAACATATTCTCATATTCAGTGTTGTCCATCTCAATATCCTCATTACCATTCAGCAAATCAAAAATCTCAGATAAGACGGTGGGGGTTAAAGAAAACTGATTACCGGATATAGTGTCAGTCATTGTATCTGCATCTGGAGTGGTGGAAGTGAATACCCATTCTCTAATCTCTGTCACCGCGATCTTGATTCTGTTGGTCATGAAATTCTTCAAATTTTGTTCCTTAAATAGTTTTAGTATGTCCAAAAAGATTTGGTCTAAATGTTGAAAGGATTCAAAGACGATTTCAAATCCTATATCGAACTTCATCGCCGCTAGAGAGCTTACTGGAATTGACATTGTTCGCCTGCAAAGGAAAACAGAGAGGTCAAGTGCAAAGGGAACAGAAAGCGTGGGATGAAACTCGAAGAAAACCTAGATATATAGTTTTCAGAATATGAAACGGCAGACTCCGTTAGATGAAAAATAAAAATTCTTCGATCTGCGTTCGACGAAATATTCTATTGACAAAAGAGTTCGTCGTTCTCAGTCAGAAGTAGCGAAAACAATTCGTCGATCTCAGGTCGATAAAACATTTTCTAAAGCAATATCATCGATCTCCGTTCGATGAATAGAACTTCACACATAGAGATTTCATTGATCTCAGGTAGACGAATTTCTCAAGAACGTTTCTCAGTTCGTCGATCTCCATTCGACAAATTGAGGCAAATTCTTCGACCACAGACAAAAAATTAAATTAATGCATCACCATTGATCATACCTAACTGATTCATAAAGAACAAATGTTTCTTCTCATCCAAGGGTTTGGTGAAGATATCTGCTTTTTGCAAATCAGTAGAGACAAATGTGAGATTAATTTTCATTTTATCTACACACTCCCTAATGAAATGATGCCTTACATATATATGCTTAGTCCTACTATGATGCACTGGATTCTGTGCAATAAAGATTGCACTTGTATTATCACACAGTAAAGTTGAAGGAGTTGGTTTTGAATTCACAGCATATGTGAACAATAACTACTAGTTATTATATATTCAGCTTCTACTGTTGAAGTGGACACAAATGTTTATTTCTTACAAAACCAATACACTAGCCTATCACCAAGAAACTGATATGTCCCTAATGTGCTTTTTCTGTCGACTCTACATCCATCAAAGTCAGCATCAGAGTATCCAGTTAACTCAAATTCTGACTCAGTGGATACCAGAGTCCTAAATTAGGGCAACTTTTTATATATCTTAAAATCCTTTTTAAGAAAATAAGGTGAGATTCTTTAGGGTTCACCTGGAACCTAGCACAAAGACATATAGCAAACATAATATCTGGTCTACTTGTTGTAAGATATAATAGGGACCCAACAATGACCCTATATAATTTCTGATCTACAGGTTTCTCATGTTCATCAGAATCAATTATAGCATTGGTAGCCATAGGTGTTTTCTTCGCTGAAGCATCAGCCATCCCAAACCTTTTAATTAGGTCCTTAGCATATTTATATTGGGATAAGAAGATGTCATCATGTGTCTGCTTCACTTGGAGACCAAGGAAGTAGGAGAGCTCACCCATGCTACTCATTTCAAACTTGTAATGCATGAGGTCAGAGAACCTCTTGCATAGTTTGGAATCTGTATACCCAAAAACAATGTCATCTACATAGATTTGTACTAATAAGATTTGATCCTTATGATGTCTAGTGAATAATGCCTTATCTACAATGCCCTTAGAAAATTTATGCTCTAGAAGAAAGCTAGTTAAGGTTTCATACCAAGCTCTTGGAGCTTGCTTTAAACCATGGAGAGCTTTATGCAATTAAAAGACATAAGAGGGATGAGTAGGAGAGATAAAACCTAGTGGTTGTTCAACATAGACTTCTTCTTTAAGTTCACCATTTAGGAATACACTCTTGACATCCATCTGGTAAACCTTGAAATTTTTGTATGCAGCATATTCAAGGAAGATTCGGATTGCTTCTAGCCTTGCAACAGGTGCAAATGTCTGGTCATAGTCAATCCCTTTCTCTTATCTGTATCCTTGAGCAACCAGCCTTGCCTTGTTCCTTATGATAATTCCTTGGGCATCTAGTTTGTTTCTAAATACCCATTTAGTTCCAATGACAGGGTGGTTTTTTGGTCTTGGAACAAAATCTCAAACTCTACATCTCTCAAATTGGTTGAGCTGCTCTTGCATTGCAATAATCCAGTATGGATCTTGCACAACATCTTTGATGGATTGAGGCTCAGTTTGAGATATGAAGCAGATATGCATCAAGCCTTGGTGTAGTTGATGTCTTGTCTGCACACCAACTGAAATATCTCCAATCACATGAGATACATGATGATCACTAAGTGTAACAAATTCAGTAGGAGGAGTTGGTTGAGCAACAGCTTGTGGAGTTAATTACTCTTGTGGAATTAAAATAGCTGTTGGAGGAAGTTCAGCCACTTCCAAACTTTCTTATTCACTATCTTCAGCAATTTGTGGAGAAGGATGGCTAACATCCTCATTAATGAGGGTCAATTCATCCAATTTCTCACACAAGTGAGGTACCTGCAAAGTGTTATTAGTAGAAATTTTTTTCTCCTTATAAAACTTGTTAGTCTCATCAAATGAAACATGAATAGATTCTTCTATTTTCATGGTTGATTTTTATAAACCCTATAAGCCTTGCTTACTTAGGAATATTCAAGAAAAAATTCTCATTTCAGCATTTGCTTCAAATTTTCTAATGTATTTTTTATTATTGTTGTGAATGTAACATAAGCAACCAAAAATTTTGAAATAGTCTACTTTAGATTTCTTCTCTTTAAATATATCATAAGGAGTCTTATTCTTATGCTTGTGTATTAGACTTTTGTTCAGTACATAATTTGCTGTGCTCACAGCCTCTGCCCAAAAGGATAGGGGTAAATGAGTATCTGTAAGTAATGTGCCTGTAGATTCAATTAGGGTTCTATTTTTCCTTTTAGCAGCCCCATTTTATTGAGGTGTTCTAGGAGCTGAGAAGCAGTGTATGATACCTCCCTTCTCACAGAACTCTTACATAAGAAGAGACTCAAACTCAGTACCATGATCACTTCTGATCAATGCAACTGGTGTAGAGTACTCAATCTGTATGTTCTTGAGAAAATCTGTACGAACCTTGAAATTATCTGACTTAGATCTCAGAAAGAATACCCAAGTGAATCTTGAGAAGTCATCTACAATCACTAAAGTATAAGATTTCCCTCCTAGACTTTGTACAACAATAGTGCCAAAAAGGTCCATATGTAGCAAGTACAATATTTTAGGTGAGTCACTTTTATTTACAGATTTGAAACTATTTTTTATTTGATTGCCTAACTGACTAGCCATGCAAAGGTTTTCCTTCTTGTAGGGGCAAGAAGGCAATCCTCTAACAAGGGTGTCCCTAGAAAGTTTAGTAATATTTTTCAAATTAACATGTCCTAATCTCATATGTCAAAGGTCATTATTATTGCTAGTTTGATTAAATAAACATATTTCAGATTTTGCAGACTTAAAGTTAACTATGTAAATGTTTCCTACTCTAGTTCCTGTTAACACTACTTGGTTATCTAAAGAAGTAATAATACTAGTTTTATTATAGGATACCTGAAACCTTTCATCACATAACTGACTTATGGATATCATGTTGTGCTTTAGTCCATTTACATATGCAACCTTCCTGAAGGTGACAGCTCCAATCCTGACCTTTCCATATCCTTCAGTCTGGCCACAATTGGAATCACCAAATATTACTTTAGGTCCTAACTTTGACTTGTAGTTAATTAGGTTGTCCTTATTTTCAGTCATGTGTTTTGAACACCACTATCCAGATACCAATATTGTTGCTCTATGGTGGGATAGTCTTTCACTTGCAATGAAACAGATTAGCTATTCTGACCCAGGTTACCTTGGATCTTTCTTTCTTTACATAATTAAAACTGGAGATATAAGAGTATTTAGGTTGGCATTTATAACCTAAAGGATGATATCTTATTGGTGGAATAATTCATTGATTAAATTTATTAAAAAAAGATCTTGCTTGATTATAAGTTCTAGGAAAATTAAAGTTTTTGTTAACTTGAATTGGGTTCGACGAATTCAAGCAAGTTTGTCGATCTGAGTTCGACGAATGGGGGTGAGTTCGTCGAACTCCACTCAGAGAATGGAAGTATTCATTCTCTAGGCCCCAAAATCGTCGATCTCAGTTTGATGAACCATATTGGTTTCGTCCATCGTAGTTCAACGAATAATTATAGTGAAAGTTTGCGTTTGGAGTTCGTCGACTTGAGTTCGACGAACTATACATATTTCGTTGATCTGAGTTCTACGAAATCTGTTGAACATTATTATAATTAGGATTTTCTTATTCTTTTTTTTCTTATTCTTTTGTTTTAACTCAGTTTGTTTAACATTATTATTATTATCTATCTTTTCTTTTCCTTTTTCTGAAATAAATTTTATTGGTGTTGTTAGGATATTCTTCTGAATTAGTGGGGGTTGGCTTGTTGATATGAAGTGTCCTAATTTTCTGCACCCAAAACAAACAATCTCTTTAGTGGGTGTCTTATCATACCTGGGTTTGTCATCTTGCCTAGATGACTTTCTTCTGAAGTCCTTCTTTGCCATCTTGTAAAATCTCTTGGCTAAGAGACTCAGAAGTTCTTCACTTGCTGTTGGAGCTTTTGATTCCTCTGAAGCTTTGAAGGCTCTGTTCTTCTCCTTTCTTGCTGGTGGAGGAGTCTTTTGCTCTACAGCTTCTCTTGACTTGATCAGTTGCTCATATGATTTGAGCTTTCCCAGAAGAGATTAAGTGGAAATCTCATTCAAGCTTCTGGCCTCCTTGATTGACCATATTCTGGAATCTCATGAGCTTGGGAAGCACATGAGGATCTTGTCATTCACTTCAGTGAGAGTGATATCCTTATCCAAAGTCTTTGGCTCATTGATGATTGAGCTTAGTCTGTTATACATATCACTGACAGACTCTGATTCATCCTTCTTAAAATTCTCATACTAGGAGATAAGATTTGATTTCCTATCCTTTCTCTCATCTGCTGATCCAGTAACCATCTGGTTGAGAGAGTCCCAGATAGCTTTGGTAGATGCGCACTCAACTACTTTTTGAAATATGTCATCTGACATAGTCTGTGCTAGGATGTTCATGGCCTTTGCATCTGCTATTTTGGCCTTTTTTTGAGCATTTGTCCACTCAGGTGGTGGAACATCATGTGTACTTGAAGATGTAGTAGCAACTATAGGTTGAGGGGGACCTGTAAAAATAGAATTATATATGTATTCATCAATAGAATTCATATAAAGCCTAATTCTTGCCTTCCAGATTGCAAACTTATTCAAGTTGTAGACTGGAGGTCTGGTGCTTGCATAATCTTTATTCTGTGTCATGCTATGAACTAAACAGAAAACTAAGGAAAAAGAAGTTCAAATCTAATAAGGATCTTTTGGTTCAAGTATTATCTTGTACAACCAAAGGAACATTGCTCTGATACCAATTGAAAGAAAGGGGTTAGATTTGATTTACAATAGAGGGGGGGGGGGGGTGGGGTGAATAGAGAAATTAAAACTTTTTTGGCTGTTTTAAATATTATCAGAGTAAAGTAGTGATACCGGTAGTAGTAATAGAAAGGAAAGATAATTTAAGCTAATCTACCACAGCACAACAAACTAATCTATCACAGCACAAAGAAAATAGGCAACCAGACGATACAAAAAATTTATAGTGGTTCCCCAACCTGAGTACATCCACTCTTCTACCACCATGGTAGGAATCCACTACCAGGTTTTTGATCAGGTGACTGCCACCACAAGATCTATTTCTAGGGAGATCTCACAACCCTTTGAGCTTTTGATCACGTGCCCAAAAACCAAGAATAAACTTTTGAAGGGAGTTAATAAACCCTTTTACAAGAGGGGGGAGAGAGATTTGATGGTGTCTTCTCTTTCTCTAATCAACAGAGAAGACTAGTGGATTGTTGTTGTCAAGAGCTCCTTTCAAAGTCACTTGGAGCCTTGCTCAGGGTGTAGGTCTTTTGCCTTATCTTGAAATGATGTCCAGGAACTTCTAACTGATAGAGTGATTGTTGTCCTTGAATGTTCCTGGAGAGAAGTTGAAGAAGACTCTTGATTTTTGTTTGTTGTTCTTCTTCAGTCTTCAGTAAGCACACAAAGAAAACTGGATATTTTCTGTACAGAGAAGAATTCTAAATGTTTCTCTGTATTACTGTAATTCTTTCTTGTGTGTCTCTATCTTCTATCTACTGAAAAGAGAAAAATCTCTTTTATATTCTCTGTCGAAATTCTCCTTTGAATTTTGAATTCACTACATTGATTGTTGATTGCCTGGAGATAATGAAATACGGCTGGAGAATATTTACTTTAATTAGTTTCCCAACTGTCCCAATAAATTAAGCAAGTAATTAACCCTGATGAAGACCATAATTAATGTTGCCAATAACGGCTATATTCAGGGGAATATATGCATAATTACTCAGAGAATTACTTGTAACAGCCCATTTTTCAACAGACTCATTTTTGGGGTGACACGGCCTGGGACACGGGCGTGTCCCAGGGCGTGTCCTGCGTCGACGAGTGTTCGAGAGGAACAACCGAAGAGTGGTCGAAAAATTTGGTCAACGATCGTCGAGTGCTTAGGACACGGCCTGTGACACGGGCGTGTTACAGGGCGTGTCAGCGCAGTCGACGAACTCAGCCCGATGAATTTGAGCTGGGGCATGTCGAGTGCCGTGTATGGGCACACGGCCTGGGACACGGGCGTGTCTTAGGCCGTATGAGTCTCGGGTGATTTTGAGATTTTTCAGCCGGATGAACATGGCCACAGACATGGGCATGTCTGAAGGCGTGTCGGGTGACACGGCCCATGACACGGGCGTGTCACTAGATTGGATAAGTCAGTTGAGTGCCGCTTGAGGCACACGGCTTGGGACACGGGCGTGTCACAGGCCATGTCAGGCAAATTTTTTCTTTTGTGGCAAAATCGTGGCCGTCTATTAATTCTGCTGGGATCCAATGGCTGAGCTGCCTCTCTGTTTCCTTAAGGCCGTGGATGAGAAGTGAATTCTCATTTTTCATTTGGTCTTCTCTTTCTACAATCCTAGTGAGAGAAAGGGAGAGGAAGAAGGAGGAGGAGGAAAGGGGCTGGTCACCGGTGCTGCTGCGGTTTTCCGACAAGAGATCCGAGGTCGGCGTTGTGGAGGAAAAGCTGTTGCGGATCTTCCTAGCCAATTAAGAGATCATGGCACCGAAACGGTCTTTGAGGGTAACGACCTTTCTTCCTAGCCATGTGAAGGCTTCCTTTTGGCATATGTATGTGATTCCCCCACCAAAAGGTGGCTGGTTTTGGGAGTCTTTGGGTTGATTCATGGAATCCCCTTTGTTGGCATATAGATCCGAAAATGGAGTACATAATAGGCATGCTGTGTGAAGCCCATTTGGACAGGTTCGTCTGGATTGGTGATGTTGCATATGAACCGGAGAAGACTCCGTGATATACGCATAGTTTATGAGTCAATGGGTTGGACCTATGAAAGAAAGTAGCAGGAAGTACTGGAGTGGTAGTCCAGGAAAATACCCGTAGAATGCTTGTGTTGCTTGTGCTATTGGATTCGACCTGTGAAAGGAAGTAACAGGAAGTAGTGGATTGGAGTTCCAGGAAATACCATTGTCATGCTTATGTTCATAGGGAGTCCACCTGTGAAGAGAGTAACAGGAAGTGCTAGCGTGGTAGCCAGGAAAGACCCCTGACATTTATGATATTTGTGGTGTCCACCTGCGAAGGGAGTAGCAGGAAGTACTGGTGTGCCCAGGAAAGACCCGCTAATGTTGTGAGATGAATGGGTGTAAGAGAAATACCCAGGCTTGAATGCCAGAATAGGATTGGTGAGACCGACCCGCGCCTTTTGTAGCCGTGAGTATGCCGTACTAGGTGACAACAAGGCTATTTAAGCAACGGGGGGTGGAGGATCCGACCTGCGTTATGTTCGTCCGACGTGAGACCAGAAGGTGCGGTCTGTTGGAGCGCATAGTGAGAGTCGTAGGCCTGCATTCCATGACACAATGGGGGGCTACGGGCCCATTTCGGTGCATTACGACTAGAACTCCGGCTGCACGCCATGGAGTAAATTCTCAAGTGATTTCCCGTTAGGCTGCGACCCTGATACGATGGTGGGCAACTGGTTTTCCAGTACACCAAGAATGTGCCCTGAGTGCACGGACTGTCGGGCCGGATGGCTGATGGTTGTGATGGCATGTGTGCGTGAAAGCACATTATATGAGATATATATATACATGCTTGTGATATGCTATGCCTGCAGGGAAGGATACCACTGCCCCGAGAAAGGGGTAGGGTCGTTATAATTTGGTCTGCTGAACGCTGACCGTTGCCTCTGTTTGCCACCCTTGGGTGGAATGTCCCTGTGCAGGTCCTGGAGAACCGAGCGGGACGCATAAGGGCTGAAGTTCCTACTGCTTTTGCTGTTGCCGATGCTAGCCCTCGAAGGCTAATATGGATGTAAATGTTATGTTTTCTTTTGATGTGGCCGGCCTGCGTGCCAATGTTTGGGCCACTGTTTGAAATCCCTGTAAGGCCATAAGGCCAACCCTTTATGTGATTTGTAAGACATTCCTATGATATATAAAATGTGGAGTTTTTATATGTTGGACATTCAAGGGTGGAGTTCAAGTGTAGTGTTATAGGCTTCCGCTAGAATGCACTGTGTAAGGTGCGCTGCGCTACTCTGGTATCACTCTGTAGCTTCATCGTCTGTTTTGTGGTATATGCTATGGGGCCCCGGCCGGACCTTCTAGTATATATTATATGAATGGATGGGGTTGTTAAAATTTATATTATAGTATATAATTTTGGTATCAGCTGTCTTGGTCTTTCCCTCTCGAAGTCGTGGTCGACTTCTTTTGTGGCGTGGCGAGCACGTGTCTGTGCAAACCACGTTAACACGTTTGAACTCCTGAATGTCCATGATAGGAATGCAAATTCTTGTGTTTGAGGAACCTGGGTGTTCCTATTTTGTGCTGTTTGCTTGTGTAAGGCCGCTATTGTGTGTGTCTTGTCCCCTTTAGGTGACTCAGAGTGGTGCGGGGCAATCGGAGCCCCAGCGTTCGGATGAAAGTACGACACCAACTGAGGTGCCTACACCTCCACCGTCTGCAGAAACTGTGCGACAAATTGCTGAGGCTTTGTTTGCTATGGTTCAAGGAAGGTCGGTTGGGCAGGCGTAGCTGGCAGTGCGGCCAGAACAGGTGGAGGCGAGGACGGAACCTGTTATGGCTGTGAATCCTCGAACCGCTGAGAAGCAGTTGACGCTGTTTATGAGTTTTCACCCGCCGACGTTCTCAGGAGTGGGAGCTGCTGCACAGGCTGAGGATTGGTTATCTCGCTTCAAGCAGATCATGGTGGAGATTTGAACGGAGGAGCATCAGAAAGTCACCTTAGCTACCTTCCTTCTTGAAGGAGAGGCTAGACTGTGGTGGGACGAGATGGAGCTACATCACTTGGCGGGTCGTCCCTTAACACAAGTATCGATGGATGATTTCTCTCGACTCTTCCTAGCGAAGCACCTTCCTACGGCGCAACGGATTGCCATGGAGAATGAATTCCAAAGGCTGACGCAAGGTGATGGCAGTGTGGAAGCTTACCTGCATGAGGTTACACGCTTAGGGCGGTATGCGAGTTCGATATTTGCTGATGAGCAGAGAAAGACAAATAGGTTCTACGAAGGACTGCGAGATGAGCTGAGGTTCCTGCTTTCTAGTTCTGTGAACCAAGGCTTCCAGGCGTTGGTCAACACTGCAAGAGCGCTGGAAAAAGACATGAAGAGGGTGTAAGGGAAGAGGGCATTGGCTGTGTCACAGCTAGAGTTTAAAGTGCCCCGACCAACGAAGTCATTTTATAAGAAGAAATGGGGCAAGAGGCCCAAGACGGCGGGACAAGCTCCTTCTTCAGATGCATCGAGAGCAATGTTGGGGGACACCTCCAACCCGGATACTCATACGTTCTTCAATTGTGGACGGGTGGGGCATATAGCTCGAGATTGTCGGGTGCCGCAAAAGAGTGAAAAGAAGACGGGAGCGTCATATGCGGAAAAAGGAAAGGTGGTGGTGGAATCCTCTACCTCTCAGGCGCAGCCCCGGGTCTACAATCTTGGCCTGCAGGAGGCCATCAAGCAGAGTGACGTCGTCACAGGTACGAGTTTAGTGTTTGAGTATTTTATTGCTTGTACGTTTTGCTTAATGCCTCTGTGGATGCGGCTTGTATGTGTGACATGATTGTCACAGGTTTTGTGATGATTCGGGACACGCTGGCGCGAGCACTGTTTGATACAGGTGCGTCACATTCTTTTCTGTCTCGCGAGTTTATAGTGCAGCTTGAGATACCTAGTCGTGTGAAGACAGATAGCGTCAGAGTGGTGTTGTCAAATGGCTGTTGGATGCTTGCGGATCAAGCTTGCGATGTGGCAGTCCAAATCAGAAGTTGGGATTTCAGTTTGACTGCATCTGTATTAACGATATCGGAATTCGACGTGATATTTGGTATGGATTGGCTTGCGGAGCAGCATTCCTTGATTGATTGCCAGTCCAAAGAGATCACGTTGGGCCAGAATACCGAACAGGAGACAAGGTTCGCGGGTATGCGAGGAGTGGGCGGGACGTTGTTGTCTGCACTCCAAGTCTTGAAGGTTGTTTGGAAGGGTGCGGAGTGCTACTTTGCCTTAATTCAGGTAGTTGAGCCTAAGGCCAGTGTGGGTGATGTTCCAATTGTGTCGGAATTTGTAGATGTGTTTCCCAAGGATCTCCCTGGGCTACCACCCCAGCCTGAGATTGACTTCACGATCAAGTTGGTGCCAGGTGCGAAACCTGTGGCCCGCTCGCCATATTGCGTCGCGCCAAAGGAAATGGCGGAGTTGAAAGTCCAACTGCAGGAATTGATGGAGCAGGGTTATATACGCCCAAGCATGTCTCCTTGGAGCGGCCCTGTGCTTTTTGTGAAGAAGAAAGATGGTGGCTTGCGATTATGTATTGATTACCGTGAATTGAATAAGCTGACCGAGAAGAATAAATATCAATTCCGCGGATTGATGAGCTGTTTGACCAGCTAGTGGGATCGTCCGTCTACTCAAAGTTGGACTTGAAATCTGGTTATTACCAGTTGAGGATCCGGGAAGAAGATATTCCCAAAACCTCATTTGGAACAAGGTACAGGCACTATAAGTTCACGGTTATGCCGTTTGGGCTGTGCAATGCGCCCTCGGTATTTATGGACTTGATGCACCGAATTTTCCGCGAGTACCTGGATTTGTTCGTAATAGTGTTCATTGATGATATCCTGGTGTACTCGAGATCGGAAACCGATCATGAGAAACATTTCCGGTTGGTATTGAATACATTGAGGCAGAATCAGCTCTATGCCAAGTTCTCGAAGTGCGAGTTTTGGCTATCGTCGGTTGCTTTTTTGGGCCATGTGGTGAGTGGAGCGGGTATAGCTGTTATAACGCCCCGTATTTGTTCATTGAATGATTGCATATGCTTGATGGGCGTTACGTTGGCTTTGACCGTTGTTCGAGCATGGTTTTCTCGCGTGCTTTCGAGTGGCTGTTTTGGTAGTCTAGTTGCACGATTCCCCAGCAAGCTGGAGTCCAATTTTGGGACTCGGTGAGGCCTCTTAGGGAATGCTTGCACTTTTTTGAGCCCGGGTAATGTTGCTCAAAACGGGTTTATTGTGTAAAGAAAACAAAAAGGGGTAAAAAGTCCTTAAGGAAAAAATGGTCTAGGACGAGAAAGAAACACTTTTCAAAACAGTGAAAATGGTCATTTTTTGAGTGACACGGCCTGGGACACGGGCGTGTCCCAGGGCGTGTCCAGCTCGGGATGCGGTTTGAACGTCGTTCGACGAAGTTGCGGGAGGAACACGCCCCCCCCCCCCCCCCCCCCCCCCGACACGGGCGTGTCGGGGCGTGACCCAGGGCGTGACCTGGGGCGTGACCTCCTTGACTCGACAAATTTTTCGTGCGTCGAGTTGAGCTCGATGAATAGGGTACACGCCCCATGAGACGGGCGTGTCACGGGCCGTGTCCCGCTATGTCGAGTGTCGAGTGTTGAGTGTCGAGTGTATGGTGTCGAGAGAGGGGATACGGCCTGTGACACGGGCGTGTCACAGGGCGTGTCCAGCTTTGTCGAAGTGTCGACACTTTTGGTCGACGAGATGTCGAGACACGGGTTACACGCCCTAGGTCATGTGCATGACCGACCCGTCACGGGCATGTACCCGGCCGTGTACCTTGTGGATAAACTGGAAATTGTCGGAGTCTGCGCCGCTTAAGGTACACGCCCTGTGACACGGGCGTGTCACAGGGAGTGACAGGGCTGAAAATCGACTTTTTCAGTTTTTTTGTGCCGTTCGTTTTTCTGATTCTGGATCAAATGGTCCAGCTCTGTTCTGGAGCAACAACTGTGAATCCAGTGAAGATAAGGGACATAGAAGAGTGTCCAGTGTTGTCTTCGGTGGCCGAGGTCCGGAGTTTCCTTGGGCTAGCAGGCTACTACCGAAGATTTGTTGAAAAATTCTCGGGGATTGCTTTGTCGCTAACCATGTTGACGCGCAAAGAACAGAAGTTCGTTTGCTCGCCAGAGTGTGCGCGAGCCTTTGAAGAGCTGAAGATTCGGTTGACCACGGCGCCTGTGTTATCATCGCCATGTGGTACCGATGGATTTGTAATATACAGTGATGCCTCATGGAGCAGCTTAGGCTGCGTGCTTCGGGAAAATGGAAAGGTGATTGCTTATGGCTCACTCCAGCTGAAAGTGCACGAGCGGAACTATCCCGTCCATGATCTTGAGTTGGCGGCAGTGATATTTGCACTAAAGTTGTGGCGACACTATCTTTATGGTGTGAAGGTGGAGATCTATACAGATCACAAGAGCCTAAAGTACATATTGGAGCAGAAGGACTTGAATATGCGACGACGAAGGTGGTTGGAGTTGTTAGAAAGTAGAGAACAAGAAGCGAAAAGTAGAGAACAAGCGAACAAACTTTTGAATAATTGAAATTTTATTATCCAAAAAAGATATCATTTACAAAGGTATGACCTCCCTTATATAGAATGGAGGAGATAAGAAAGAGAGTATACAAACAATGTGGGACTAAACATTTACAGTACTGAGCGGCTAGAATAATGGAGACCGCATAGGCCGCGCGGTTAGACAGATGGGCTAACCGCTCGGCAACTCCAGCAGGATAGAACAAACCGCAGAGGTAGACCGACAGACCGCCCGGTCTACAAACCGCTGGATCAGACCGCTAAGCCGCTCGGTCAACAAACCGCTGGATCAGACCGCCAAGCCGCCCGGTCTAATACTTCAACACTCCCCCTCAAGCTGGAGCATAGATATCAATCATGCCCAGCTTGTCACAAATGTGGAAGAAGGAAGTAGAAACCGGCTTGGTGAAGATATCTGCCAACTCCTTGTCAGAGGTGACAAAAGGAGTACAAATCTGATTCTTCAAAATCTCTTCCCGAATGAAGTGACAGTCAACCTCTATATGCTTCGTTCTCTCATGGAAGACCGGATTTCTGGATATGTGTATAGCGGCCTTGTTGTCACAGAACATAGGGAGAGGACAATCATATACCTCGCCCAGGTCAAGCATGAGAGCCCGCAACCACTTTAACTCACACGTAGTTGACGCCATACTCCGGTATTCTGCTTCGGCACTGGATCTGGAAACAACAGACTGTTTCTTGCTCTTCCAACTCACGAGATTACCTCCAACAAAGGTACAAAAACCTGACGTGGATTTACGATCGCCTTTGTCATCCGCGTAACTTGAGTCTGAGTAGGCCTCAACCCTCAGATGGCCATTTTTCTGGAAGAGTAACCCTCTGCCCGGTGCTGCTTTGATATACTCTAAAATCTTCAGGGCGGACTGAAGATGACACTCCCTGGGAGCTTGCATAAACTGACTGACCTTTCCTACAGCATAGGCGATGTCGGGTCTAGTCACCGTGAGATAGATGAGTTTCCCTACCAAACGTCTGTACCGTGTGACATCAGATAGAGGAGGCGATTCATCCGTCCACGTTTTGTCTTCTCCAACAGCCATGGGAAGATGAGCTGGTTTGGCACCTGTCAAGCCTGCTTCTTGAAGAAGATCAAGGGCATACTTCCGTTGAGAGAGAACCAAGGAGTCAGATTTCCGAGAGATTTCTATCCCCAAAAAGTATTTTGGGGAGCCCATATCCTTCGTGACCAAGTGCTGACGGAGGTGCTTCTTCGTCAAGTCCACCCCATCTCGGTCATCACCAGTAAGGAGAATATCATCCACATATACGGCCAAAACCACCAGTCCCGAGGCCGTTTTGCGAATGAATAAGGAGTGATCGGCCGAACTCCTTTGAAAGCCGATGGTTGCCACAATACCACTGAATTTTTCGAACCATGCCCGAGGGCTCTGCTTTAGGCCATAAATGGCCTTCTTCAAATGACAGACACGTGTCTCCCCCTGAGCAACATACCCAGGAGGTTGCTCCATATAGACGTCCTCCTGAAGATCGCCATAGAGAAAGGCATTCTTCACATCAAGCTGGGAAATATCCCAAGCCCGGTTAACAGCCACAGAAAAGAGAACCCGGATGGTGCTGAGGCGAGCAACCGGAGAGAAGGTATCAAAGTAATCAACGCCATAAGTCTGAGTAAAGCCCTTGGCCACCAGCCGGGCTTTGTAGCGATCCACAGTGCCGTCGGGGCGAAACTTCACAACAAAGACCCAGCGACAGCCAACCACATCAGTGCCCACGGGAGGAGGAACCAGGGTCCAGGTACCCCGTTCAGTAAGAGTAGCCATCTCCTCATCCATGGCAGACTTCCAATGAGGGAGAGCGAGAGCCTCCTGGTAGGTACGAGGAGTAGAAGTAGCAGAGATAGCCAAGGCAAAACACCTGCGAGAAGGAGAAAGCTGATCATAAGAAACAACAGCCGTGAGCGGGTGTTGAGTACACGCCCGCACCCCTTTGCGAAGGGCAATGGGAACATCCAGATCATCGGGAGCGTCGGCGACGGGAGCGTCGGCGACGGGAGCGTCAGCGACCGGAGCGTCCGTGGCGGAGAAGGCTGGCCCGGGACTAGAGAGAGACGGCAGCGGAGAGGAGGGTGGAGGGGTGGGTGGGGAGACGGACTGGGAAGGAGTGGGTGGAGGAGGAGACGAAGGTGGGAAAACGTCGAGAGGTGTGGAAGGAACGGAGATATCAGAAGGAAGAGAAGGAAGAGAAGAGGAAGGAGAGAAATAGGAAGCATTTTCGAAAAAAGTCACATCTGCGGAGACAAACTGCTTGCGGAGAAGGGGGTCAAAGCAGCAATAGCCTTTTTGAGCGGTAGAGTACCCCAAAAAGACACATTTGGTGGAACGGGGGGAAAGCTTGTCGCGGGTAGCGGAGGGAGCGTGAACAAAGGCCGTACAGCCAAAGACACGGAGAGGAAGAGGAAAAGGTTCCTGGTGGGGGTAGAGAAGAGAGAAGGGAGTCCGGCCGTGGAGGACCGTGGAGGGAATGCGATTGATAAGATAGCAAGCAAGGAGCACAGCGTAGCCCCAGTAGGAGCGAGGGACGTGCATCTGCGCCATGAGAGTACGCGCAACATCAAGCAGGTGACGGTTTTTACGCTCCGCCACCCCATTCTGCTGGGAGGTGTAAACACAAGTCGTTTGATGAATGAGGCCGTGTTGGTGAAAGAACGCGGAGAACTCATGAGACAGATATTCCTTGGCATTATCAGAACGTAAGACTTTAATAGAGAGAGCAAATTGAGTCTTAATCATAAAGTAAAAAGATTGCCAAACAGAAAATAGTTCAGAGCGATCCTTTAAGAGATACACCCAGGTACATCGAGTAAAATCATCGATAAAAGTGACAAAATAGGAACTGCCCCGACCAACTGTGAGGGTAGGAGCAGGACCCCATACATCAGAATGAATAAGATCAAAAATGCGAGAGGAGCCACGGCCTTGCTTCAGCGGGAAGGAGGAGCGATGATGTTTGCCAAGCTGACACGCATCACAGTTGAGCGGAGAACTGGTGGGAGGTAAGTGGGGCAGAAGCTGACGAATAAGCCGAGGAGGAGGATGTCCAAGACGAAGATGCCACTGAAGGAGATCGGTGGAGGAGGAGTAGGCAGAAAGAGCGGAAACATCGTCGAGGAGGTAGAGGCCGCCGCTCTCAGTCCCAGTAGCAATCGTCCGCTGGGTCCTCGGGTCCTGAAAAGAACAAGTAGTGGGAGTGAACAAAACGGAGCACTGAATTTGCCGGCATAAAGTAGTAACAGATAACAAGTTGCACGGGAACTTCGGGACATAGAGGGTATCCTCCAAGCAAAGCGATGGAGTGAGTTGAACCATGCCCGTCCCATGAACCGGAGACAGGGAACCATCCGCCACACGAACTGGGGGTAAGCGGTCATGGGTCTCAAGACGGGAGAAGCAATGAGGGTTGCCCGTCATATGATTGGTGGCACCGGAGTCAATCAGCCATTTACCTTGAGTAACGACGTGGGCACTACCTGACGTCGTGGCCACCGAGGCAGACGGCCTAGAAGAGGCGGAGGCCGAAGGAGCATCACCGGAAGGGCGAAGATGAGGATGTTTCTGCCAGCAGCGGTCAACAGTATGACCAGTACGATTACAGTGAGAGCAGAAGAACCGGGAGGAACTCCGTCCGCCAGAGGAGCTTCGGCCACTCGGGCCCCCCCGCTGAGCTTGGTGAGCAGAGGAGTCCTGGGAAGGGGGGGAGGCCAACAGAGGCCGCTGGAGGAGCGAAGTAACGGCGGCAATGCGAGCCGCAGTGGCATCCAAAGTAGGAGAGTCCGCCTCACCCAAGATCTGCTGGCAGATCATATCATAAGAGTCGGGAAGACGAAGAAGATAACAAACAACCAGGAGTTCCTGGAAGTGTTTGTGCTGGTCGGCCAAGTCCGCGGAGAAGGGGCGATTCTGGAGGATTTCAGCCCCAAGGGCCTGAACCTGCTGATAAGCCGCAGCTGGGGACATGGAGGGGCGGGCGAAGAGGTCCGCATAGAGAGTATAAATGCGGGACGTCTGGCCCCCTTAGAATAGAGAGCAGCGAGGTGAAGCCATGCGGCCTTGACCGTCTCATCATGGCGAATGACGGGAAGGCACTCATCAAAAAGGCTGTTGGCCAGCCAGGTGCGAACAAGAGCATCACTCGCATCCCAGTCATCAAACTCAGGAGAGGTGCGAGGAGGAGGGTCATCAGTGAGGTGATGACGCTTGCATTGAGAACGAAGGAGAAAGGTGAAAGAGACGCTCCAATCGGGATAGTTGGAGCCCACAAGCTTGGAAAGGGTGCCAAGGTTGCCCGAAGGAGGAGGAGGAGAAGGAGCTGCAGGAGTAGTGGTGAGACCGGAGGTAGTCATAGAACCCGGAAGCAGAAGAAGCCGCACGAACAGGAGCGGTTAGAAAACAGAGGAAGCCGCGCGAACAGTAGCGGCTAGAAAGAGACACTGCGGGGAAGAGGTCGCGCAGACTGAAAAGGCCGAGCGAACAGAAGAGAGGAGAAGAGCAGGTGACCGCGACCAAGATGCGGGTAATAAAGAGACAACCCGCACGGTCAGGCAGATCACAGCAGCGGCTAGAAGGTGGTCAAAGGCTCGGCGGGGAAGAAGTCGCACGAACTGAGAAGCCCGAGCGAACAGAAAAGAGGAGAAGAGCTGGCGACCGCGACCAAGATGCGGGTGAGAAAGGAACAACCCGCACGGTCAGGCAGATCACAGCAGCAATCCGCGAGTAGAGAGACAATACACGCGGACAGGGACAGACCGCAACGACTAGGAAGTCGGAGAGGCAAGAAAGAACAAGGAGCGCGGCGACAACGAAACAGGTCGCTGCGACAACAAGGAGAAGGAGAAGAGAAACTAGAAGGAGCAAGCCGCGCGAACAGATGGGCGGACAAAACCAAGCCGCGCGGATAGAAACAGGCCGCGCGGATAGAAGAGAGGGCAAGCCGCGAATCAAGTCGCAGAGGGTGGAAAAGAAGTCGCGAACAACAGAGGGCGCACAGAATCAAGAGGAAATGACCGTGTCCTCTGATACCATGTTAGAAAGTAGAGAACAAGAAGCGAAAAGTAGAGAACAAGCGAACAAACTTTTGAATAATTGAAATTTTATTATCCAAAAAAGATATCATTTACAAAGGTATGGCCTCCCTTATATAGAATGGAGGAGATAAGAAAGAGAGTATACAAACAATGTGGGACTAAACATTTACAGTACTGAGCGGCTAGAATAATGGAGACCGCATAGGCCGCGCGGTTAGACAGATGGGCTAACCGCTCGGCAACTCCAGCAGGATAGAACAAACCGCAGAGGTAGACCGACAGACCGCCCGGTCTACAAACCGCTGGATCAGACCGCTAAGCCGCTCGGTCAACAAACCGCTGGATCAGACTGCCAAGCCGCCCGGTCTAATACTTCAACAGGAGTTCCTCGGGGACTATACCTTTGAGATTCACTATACTCCAGGGAAGGGGAATGTTGTCGCGGATGCCTTTAGTCGATGGACTCCGACTATAGCAGCTTGGTTGCAAAGGCATGATGAACATCTCATCCAGGAGCTGGAAGCATTAGAGATTTCTTGTGTTGACAAGAATGCCACTGCCAATGCATGTTTGAACTGGACGGAGGAGCAATGTGACCTTACAGACCGAGTTCGACGGGCAACGGAGTTGGATGAAGATCTCTTACGCTATGCGAAAGCTGGGCCAGAAGGGAAGTTCTCCTGGAATGACAGTCTTTTGTGGAAAGAGGGTCATTTGTGCGTCCCAAATGTGGGTAAATTGAGGGAAGAACTGATGTATGAAGCACATTATACGAAGTACTCAATCCACCCAAGGAGTACGAAGATGTTCAGAGATCTGAAAAAGATATTTTGGTGGCCAAGGCTGAAGAAAGATGTTGGTCTTTATGTGGCCAAATGCCAAACAAGTGCTATGGTGAAGGCGGAATGCCAGAAACCGGGCGGTTATTTGAAGTCATTTCCGATTCCAGAGTGGAAATTTGATGATATTTCTATGGATTTCATACACGGGTTGCCGAGATCTCAGCGAGGGAACAATTCCATCTCGGTGATTGTTGATCGGCTGAAAAAAGTGGCACATTTCCTACCAAACAAGCGAGATGATTCGGTAGACAGTTTGGAAAATCCATACGTGGAACAGATTGTACGGCTTCACGGTGTTCCTCGAAGAATCGTGAGTGATCGAGATGGGCGATTCACGTCAAAGGATTGGAGGCTAGTTCACCAGCTGTTGGGCACGAAGTTGACTTTCAGTACGGCCTCTCATCCCCAAACGGATGGCCAAACTGAACGAACCAACAGAACGATGGAGGACATGCTCCGAATGTGCGCCCTCGACTTTGGGAAGAGATGGGAAGATCATCTTTACATGGTGGAGTTTGCTTATAATAACAGCTACCAGGCGAGCATCAGAATGGCACCGTATGAAGCTCTATATGGAAGGAAGTGTTGTACTCCCTTGTCTTGGGTAGAAGCGGGCAAAGCTAGAGTTTATAATCATCATGAAGTCGATGAAGCAAACTCAACCATTCGTGCTATTCGAGAGAGGCTACTCATAGCCCAAGATCGTCAAGCGAAGTACTATAACTCCAAGCACCGGAACGTGGAGTTAACGGTAGGCGATTGGGTCTACTTGAAGATCAAGCCCTTCAAAGGCGTATCCCGGATTCGACGTTTGAAAAAGTTGAGTTCAAGATATTTGGGTCCATTTGAAGTGGTTGAGCGAATCGGAGAAGCTGCGTATCAGCTAGCTCTTTCGGCAGACTTGGGTGGACTACATGGTGTGTTTCACATCTCGGTGCTTCGGAAGGCCATTAAAGATCCAGCTCAAGTGATCACGGATGATCGTGTGCCGGTAGAGTACGGGCTAACAACGAAAGTTAGACCCATTCAGATCGAGGATCGTGCCGAGAAACAGTTGCGGAACAAGACGGTCGGAATGGTTAAAGTCCGATGGGACAATTGTGATCGTGAGGAGCTTACATGGGAGCAAGAGCAGACCATGCGAGCGGAGTTTCCCGAGCTATTTTTGTAGCGATTGCATAGTGAAAAGTTTATTGTAACATAAACATTTCATGTTATAAAAAATTTTTGGTTGCTAGTTGCCTTCCTGTATACAAATTTCGAGGACTAAATTTCTTGTTGGAGGGGATGATTGTAACAGCCCATTTTTCAACAGGATCATTTTTGGGGTGACACGGCCTGGGACACGGGCGTGTCCCAGGGCATGTCCTGCGTCGACGAGTGTTTGGGAGGAACAGTCGACGAGAGGTCGACAAAATTTGGTCGATGATCGTCGAGTGCTTAGGACACGACCTGTGACACGGGCGGGTCACAGGGCGTGTCAGCGCGGTCGACGAACTCAGCCCGACGAATTTGAGCTGGGGCGTGTCGAGTGCCGTGTATGGGCACACAGCCTGGGACACGGGCGTGTCACAGGCCGTGTGAGTCTCGGGTGATTTTGGGATTTTTCAGCTTGATGAACACGACCACAGACAAGGGCGTGTCTGAAGGCGTGTCGGGTGACACGGCCCGTGACACGGGCGTGTCACTGGCCGTATCAGGCAAATTTGTGCTTTTGTGGCAAAATCGTGGTCGTCTGTTCCTTCAGCTGGCATCTAATGGCTGAGCTGCCTCCCTGTTTCCTTAAGGCTGTGGATGAGAAGGGAAATCTCATTTTTCATTTGGTCTTCTCTTTCTACATTGCTAGTGAGAGAAAGGGAGAGGAAGAAGGAGGAGGAGGAAAGGGGCTGGTCACCGGTGCTGCTGCGGTTTTCTGACAAGAGATCCGAGGCCGGCGTTGCGGAGGAAAAGCTGTTGCGGATCTTCCTAGCCAATTAAGAGATCATGGCACCGAAACGATCTTCGAGAGTAATGACCTTTCTTCCTAGCCATGTGAAGGCTTCCTTTTGGCATATGTATGTGATTCCTCCACCAAAAGCTGGCTAGTTTTGGGAGTCTTTGGGTTGATTTATGGAATCCCCTTTGTTGGCATATAGATCCGGAAATGGAGTACGGAATAGGCATGCTGTGTGAAGCCCATCTGGATAGGTTAGTCTGGATTGGTGATGTTGCATATGAACCGGAGAAGACTCTGTGATAAACGCGTAGTTTAGGAGTCAATGGGTTGGACCTGTGAAAGAAAGTAGCAAGAAGTACTGGAGTGGTAGTCAAGGAAAATACCCGTAGAATGCTTGTGCTGTTGGGTTCGACCTGTAAAAGGAAGTAGCAAGAAGTACTGGATTGGAGTTCCAAAAAATACCCTTGTCATGCTTATGTTTATAGGGAGTCCACCTGTGAAGAGAGTAACAGGAAGTACTAACATGGTAGCCTGGAAAGACCCCTGACATTTGTGATATTTACGGTGTCCACCTGCGAAGGGAGTAGCAGGAAGTACTGGTGTGCCCAGGAAAGACCCGCTAATATTGTGAGATGAATGGGTGTAAGAGAAATATCTAGGCTTGAATGCCAGAACAGGATTGGTGAGACCGACCCGCGCCTTTTGTAGCCGCGAGTACGCCGTACTCGGTGACGGCAAGGCAATTTGAGCAACGGGGGGGGGGGGGGGGGGGTGGAGGATCCGACCTGTGTTATGTCCGTCCGACGTGAGACCAGAAGGTGCGGTCTGTTGGAGTGCATAGCGAGAGTCGTAGGCCTGCGTGCCATGACACAATGTGGAGCTACGGGCTCATCCCGGTGTGTTACGACTAGAACTCCGGCTGCACGCCATGGATTAAATGCTCAAGTGATTTCTCATTGGGCTGCGACCCTGATATGGTGGTGGGCAACCGGTTTGCCAGTACACCAAGAATGTGCCCTGAGTGCACGGACTGTCAGGCCGGATGGCTGATGGTTGTGATGGCATGTATGCGTGAAAGCACATTATATGAGATATATGTATACATGCTTGAGATATGCTATGCCTGCAGGGAAGGATACCACTGCCCCGATAAAGGGGTAGGGTCGTTATAATTTGGTCAGCTGAACGCTGACCGTTGTCTCTGTTTGCCACCCTTGGGTGGAATGTCCCTGTGTAGGTCCTGGAGAACCGAGCGGGACGCATAAGGGCTGAAGTCCCTATTGCTTTTGCTGCTGCCGCTGCTATCCCTCGAAGGCTAATATGGATGTAAATGTTATGTTTTCTTTTGATGTGGCCGGCCTGCATGCCAATGTTTGGGCCACTGTTTGAAAGCCCTATAAGGCCATAAGGCCAAACCTTTATGTGATTTGTAAGACATTCCTATGATATATAAAATGTGGAGTTTTTATATGTTGGACATTCAAGGGTGGAGTACAAGTGTAGTGTTATAGGCTTCCACTATAATGCAATGTGTAAGGTGCGCTGCGCTACTCTGGTATCACTCCGTAGCTTCATCGTCTGTTTTGTGGTATATGTTGTGGGGCCCCAGCCGTACCTTTTAGTATATATTATATGAACGGATGAGTTTGTTACATTACTGCTAAATAATATAGAAAATAAGGACAAAAAATAAAGAAAAACTCTAAGTCAGGCGCTAGACAGAAATCGTCGTGCTCTGAACAGATTTCGTCGACTAGAGATCCAAGTTCGTCGAGATGAGAAATCCTGTTCTCGTCGAGCTGAGTTCAGCGAAATAAATCTGGAAATAAACTATTGAAGCTGAATAACAGACTTTGTCAACCTAAGCTCGAATATCATCGAGCTCAACTCAGAGAATTGATTCTGAGTTCGTCGATCTGCAATCGACGGTTATCGAGCTGAGTTTGAAGGATTTCGAACTGACAATTTGAACTATGAATTCTTCTAAGTCTTGAGTCACCTGAGGTCTTCTGCTGGCTGGTCCATGAAGGTTGAACTAATGACTTAGCCTAAACTCTAGGATTCAAAGACTTGACCCTGGCTATACAATATGGGTCAGAACTCATCCTAATTAGTGAACCTATCCCAAATCCAACTAGGGATCCAACAAAGCTTTTCTCCTTTTTAGCAATGAAGGTATTCTACTTCTTGGCCTTCTTATGATGGTGATTTTTCTCATCAACCTCTTTCTTCTTCACAAGACATTCACCCACAACATGCCCTATCTTGCTGCAGTAAAAACAGATAACCTTATTGGAAATATGTTTACCATGTTTTGGGTTATAACTGCCCTCCTTGGAGGATTTCGTCTTGGTTCTGTAATAGTCCTCCTTGTGTTGAAATGAAGAGCTGGATTAACATCTTCCTCTGATTCAGACTCATCTTCATCACATGATTGAGATGCTTCTGATTCATACCCATCTTCATAACTGAATTAACATCTTCCACTGATTCAGACCCATCTTCATCACATGATTGAGATGCTTCTGAACTAGGACCAGTATTATAATTAGACTTAGATGAAGAGCTGGATGGAGAGTGTACCTTAGATGGTCCAAGCTGATCCTGGCAAGATTCCTCATGTAATCTAGCCATTAGACCAATGTAGGCTTCATCTTTATCATCTAACTCTGAGGAGGATGAGTTAGTCCAGCTTTTCTCCTTTTAGCAATGAAGGTCTTCTACTTCTTTCCCTTCTTATTGTGGTGATTTCTCTCATCAACCTCCTTCTTCTTCACAAGACATTCACCCACAACATGCCTTGTCTTGTTGTAGTAAAAACAAATAACCTTATTAGAAACATGTTTACCAGGTTTTGGGTCATACCTGCCCTCCTTGGAGGATTTCTTCTTGGTTCTGTAATAGTCCTCCTCATGTTGAAAGGAAGAGGTAGGTTTGCTTCTCCACCCCTTCAACTTCATCATCTTCAGAAACTACCTTGAGAAAGCAACAAATTCTTCATCAGACATATTACAGCCTGATGTCTCATGATCTGAACTTTTTTGACTCAGCTGGCCTTCTTGGGGGAGAAGGATTCTTCTCCTTGCTCCTCTTGGAGCTATCATCCTTGAAGGCCACAGTAGATTCTTTGGCCTACACTTTGCTGGTCTTCTATTCCTCCTTCCTTGCAGTCAGCTGCATCTCTATGACAATAACTTACCAAACAGTGTGGATGGTGGAGTATCTATCGGCTTTGACACTTCTCTAATGGCACATATCTTAGTATCCCAGTCTCTAGTAATAAACCTAAGGAACTTATCATTTAGCTCATAGTTGCTAAAGACCCGGCCATAGGTCCTTAGCTCATTAATAGTTCTAAAAAAATCTTTCATAGCAGCTAGCCATGGTCTCCTCCCTGATCTGTCTGAAAGCTTCAAACTTATGATTGAGTATTGAATTTCTATCATCTCTGACTTACTCATTGTAACGCCCCGAAACTCAAAAGAGCTACGAGTGACGATCTGTACCAAATTTGGAATTTGGCAGGGGTACACGACCTGGGAAACGGGCGTGTCGGGGTAGTACAAAGAACTGGCTAAACGTTAAGGCAGAAATCTGCGTTCGACGATCGGGCCAACTTTCTGCGTTCGACGATCGGGTCAGCATTCTGGGTTCGACGATCGTCGAGCAGCGCTCGACGATCTGGTCAAAATGCTGCGGTCGACGATCGGGCCGCGTGTTCGTCGAACAGGCAATTTTTTGGGTTCGACGATTTTGGCACATTCGATTATTTGGCTAGAGAAGCTCCGTTCGACGATTCTGGCAGCGGTTGACGATCTTGGTTCGACAATTATCGAGCGCGGGGCTTTGTGGCGTGATTAGCTCTGTCGACACGGAATGTCAACACACGGGATTGGCGGGAGTTGACTAAATGTCCTGACACCATTTATTGGCCGCGGACGTGTCTTGCACCAGGTTGGTGAACCATGCGGTGTTTAACCCCATTCGTCCAGGTCAGACCTAGATCTTATCCGTGCATCCCTTTTCTATGGATCCGACGGCTGTGGTTATTCCCAAAAGGGTTATACCCGAGGGATGGTTTCAAAATCATTATTTTCCTGCTGTGAGTTCTCTGTCTAAATCCTAGAGAGAGGGGAGAGCAAAGGAGGAAGAAGAAGCTTAGATCCAGTCGTTGGAGGAGTTTTAGAGCTCCAAATCGCGAGCTGACTTCAGATCTACGAAGGCAAAGAGAGTGCGGTGCTTTTCATCCGCTTACATTTCTATGGCGCCAAGGAAGAACGCTAGGGTAACGATTCTCTACTTGAGCATGTGAAGCTCTACTTCTTTTGCATAGGAAGCCCGCTCTCGCGAGTTTGCGGTAAGTTGGAGGCGTTCCTTCGGGTAGATATGTGAAGTCCCCGCTGTATAGAGTGCGTAAACAAGAACAGACATAGGCATGATGTGTGAAGCCTATCCGGACATGTTGGTCTGGATCGGTGATGTTGCATTGCATATATGTCGGAGTAGACTCCGTGTGAATGTATGTTTTTCGGGTTTTCTACGTGGGAGATTGCAACAGGGAGCCTTGGGGATTAACCCTAAGGTGCACCCGGAAAACTGGGCGGATGCGTGATTTTGCCAACTTGGAGGCCTGGGAGCCAACTTGAACATAACCGGGTTATGTGATTTTGTGATGGAAACTGGACTCGGGAGAAGTTTGACATGTGCATATGTTTTAAATTAACGTTGCGATGTGAGCACGCGTTTGATGGAACCGTACCCATTCTATGTCGTTCGGATTAGAGCCGTTGGCATATATGAGGGTATTCGGCGGTCTATGGTTTAAATTACCGTGACCCATGCCGGGAAGATAAATTGCTCATTGTTGGGCCGTCCTGGGGATGGTGGTGAGTCGGCGGGCTTTGACCGTGTTCACCGAGAATGTGCCCTGAGTGCACGGGGTGTGTGGCCGTGTAAGCCTGCGCCTGTGATGAAATGTATTTTTATACAGTGCTTGGTTATGCTAATAAGTGCAGGGAAGGAGCATCGCCGCCCCGAATTGGGGGCGGGATCGTTATAATTTGGTCAGCATTGCTGACCGTTGCTTTTGTTTGCCACCGCGCTGTGGATTGTGCTTGCAGGTGTTGCTGGACCATGCGGTCAATAGCGGGCTAAATCCCAAATTGCGAAGCCGGCCCTCGAAGGCCTAATTGAAGTGTTTACTTGCTTTTGTTCATGTATGACCGTCCTGCGTGTCGTGGTATGGAAAACATGTAATAAGAGTAAACCATTTGTAAGGCCTTAAGGCCAGTACTTGTGTATGTACTTCATTCCTATTTGGCTTGTTAGTGGACATTCATGCTTTTGTGCTGGGTTCTTTTAATTGAAACTTTTAAAACTGCTTCTGCTAGAATGCTTTGTGTAGGACGTTATGATTGGTTGGATGGTTTCCATTGAGTAACCACCCGGTCTGTTTGTGGTATATGGCATCGGGCCCCGGCCGGACCTACTGTTATATGCTATGCGACGGATAGGGGGTGTTATAATTTGGTATCAGACTACTGGTTTCGGTTAGGATTAAAATGAATTCGTGGGCGAATTCTTTTTAAAGGGTGGTGAGCACATGTGTGTGCGTCATCGTTATAACAGTAAAAGAACCCATGAATGTCCACTTAGGAATGAAAATACACGTGTTTGGGGAGCCTGCGTGTTCCTATAATTGCTATTTGCAATTTTATTTGGTCGCTTAATGGTGTTTTGTACCACTATAGGTGACCAGAAGTGGTGTTGGGTCGTCGGAACATCGAGTTTCTGAGGCTAGCAGCGCACCAAATGATGCTCCTGCAATACCTCCATCGACTGAGACCATACGATTGGTGGCCGAAGCAGTGTTTGCCATGATTAATGCGCAGCCTGCAAGGCAAATGTAGCAGCCTGCTCCTGCGATGGAGCAGGTACCGCTGCAAGTGGCTGAGCAGAGAAGAGTGGAGCAGGTAGTAGAGGAACCGTTGGTGCCAAGGAGGGAAACCGAGAGACAGCTCAAACATGTCATGAGCTTTAATCCTCCGATATTCTCTAGGTTGGGAACCCCATCTCAAGCTGAAGACTGGCTCTCCAGGGTGAAGAGAGTCATGAGAGCAACAGAGACGGAGGAGTGGAAAATGACCACCATTGCTACGTTCCTGCTGGTCAGTGAAGTGAGATTGTGGTGAGAAGGATTGGAGCTGCATCTATTGAGAGGTAGGCAACTTGTAGACGTCTTGATGGAGGAGTTCTCGAGATTGTTCTTGGCTAGATACCTCCCTTCGGCGCAGAGGATAGCATTGGAGAACGAGTTCCTAAAGTTGGTTCAAGGAGACAGTAGTGTGGATGAATTTCTCCACGAGTTTACTCGATTGAGTCGGTATGCTAGCTCCACCATCGCGGATGAGGAGCGCAAGACGAATCGATTCTATGAAGGATTGAGAGATGAGTTGAGGCTACTACTCTCGGGGCCGATGACGCAGGGTTTCTTAACCTTGGTCAACACGGCCCGGTCCTTGGAGAAGGACATGAAGGATGTACAAGCAAAGAAAAGCTTGGGTGATAATAAGTCTGGGTTCAAAGTGCCGACTACTTCAAAGTCCGGCTATCAAAAATTCTTTAAGAAGGCTAGGACTTCGGGTCCAGCTCCTTCTGGTGCGTCTGGGGCGACTACGGGTCGGACCCCGGCTGCATGCTTTACTTGCGGGAAGCCGGGGCACTTTGCCCGTGACTGTTGGAGCGGACGTCCCAAGTCCGAAAGGAAGCCGAGAGCGACTTATGAAGAGAAGGGCAAGGCGGTGGAGTCAACTGCGTCCCATTATGCTCCGGCCCAACCAAGGGTGTATAATCTTGGCCAACAGGAGGCCATCAAACAGGCGGATGTGGTGACGGGTACGGTTTAATTTATAGCAAGTTAATTTATTTAAATACATGTTATGCACATGTTACCTTACCACTGCTTGTTTAGGATTTGTTTTGATTTGTGAAAATCCGGCAAGAGCACCATTTGATACAGGACCTTCACACTCCTTATCCGAAGGATTTATATCACGCATCGGAGTACCTTCTTCGATGGTGAATGACAAGTTGGATGTGTTGTTGCCCAATGGGTGTTCGATGCGCGCGGATAGAATCTGTGGCGTGAAGATTCAAATTGGAAGCCAGGAGTTCCATTTGCAAGCGTCGTTATTGCCGCTAGTAGAATTCGACATTATATTTGGCATGGACTGGCTCTCAGAGCAGCGCGCCTATATTGATTGCGGTAGCAAGGAAGTTAAGCTGGGGTAGGTTGTGAGACAACGTTCACGGGCTTGAAGGGGTCGAGCAAGATGTTGATGTCTGCTCTTCAGGTGGTGAAGACAGTTCATGCCAGTGCAGAACTGTACTTTACACTAGTGGAGGTTGTAAAGCCTCAGCACGCACTGGACAGTATTTCAGTGGTATCAGAGTACCTTGATGTGTTCCCGAGCGATCTTCCTGGAGCCCCGCCGCAGCGGGAGATAAATTTTACGATAGAGCTCGTACCAGGTGCAAATCATGTGTCACGCTCTCCATATCGGCTAGTGCCTAAGGAAATGGCGGAGTTGAAGGTTCAACTGCAAGAGTTGTTAGAGCAAGGGTATGTGCGCCCAAGTTCTTCGCCTTGGAGCACGCCGGTCCTCTTTGTTAAGAAGAAGGAAGGAAGCTTCAGGCTATGTATTGATTATCGGGAGCTCAACAAGTTGACGGAAAAGAACAAGTACCCGATCCCCCGGATCGATGATCTTTTTGATCAGTTGGTCGGGTCGACGGTGTACTAAAAGTTGGATCTTAAGTCCGGGTACTATCAGCTGCGAATAAGGGAGAGTGATATCCCGAAGACAGTGTTCAGTACGAGATACGGGCATTACGAGTTTACGGTCATGCCGTTTGGGCTGACTAATGCGCCGTCAGTGTTCATGGATTTGATGAACAGGACCTTCAGGGAGTACTTGGACCATTTTGTGATCTTCTTTATCGACGATATTTTGGTGTACTTGCAGAGTGAGGAAGATCACTTCAGGCATCTTCATTTGGTTTTGGAGACGCTAAGGAGGAATCAATTGTACGCCAAATTCTCGAAGTGCGAGTTTTGGTTGTCCTCAGTGGCGTTCCTCGGTCATATAGTGAGTGGAGAAGGTATTGCAGTGGATCCGACGAAGATTGTTGCGATACGGGAGTGGCCTGAGCTTTCTAAGATAGCGGAAGTCCGGAGATTTCTGGGGTTTGCCGGCTATTATAGGCGCTTCGTAGAGAACTTCTCGCGGATAGCGTTACCTCTCAATACTTTGACGAGGAAGGAGCAGAAGTTCGTTTGGACACCGGAGTGCGCACGAGCTTTTGAGGAGTTGAAATGTCGGTTGACCACGACGCCTTTGCTGATTTCGCCGAGTGGGACCGAAGGTTATGAGATTTATAGTGATACTTCGGGCAGCAGTTTGGGTTGCGTGCTACTGCAACATGGAAGTGTGATAGCTTATGGCTCGAGACAGCTGAAAGTGCACGAGAGGAATTATCCGGTCCATGACTTGGAGTTAGCGGCCGTGATTTTTGCCTTGAAGCTGTGGATGCATTATTTGTACGGTGTGAAGATTGATATCTACACCGATCATAAGAGCCTGAAGTATTTGATTGATTATAAAGATCTGAATATGCGACAGCGTAGATGGATGGAGTTCCTGGGGGACTATACATTCAAGATCCACTAAGTGCCTGGTAAAGGTAATGTGGTTGCGGACGTGTTGAGTCGCCGAGCCCCAACTCAAGACAATTGGCTGTCGATCCATGACGAGCGGTTGGTTCGGAAGTTGGAGGCATTGGAGATTGTTTGTGTAGATAAGCAAGCAAGTGTTGAAGCAGTACTAAATTAGACTGAAATTCAATATGACCTGGCTGATCGGATTCGGCAGTCATTGGATTTGGATGACCACATGAAGCAGTTCATGGTAGAGGCTTCGGATGGGTCAAATTCCCAATTCGTTGTGGGGGACGGATTGCTTTGGAAAGACGGTCATCTTTGCGTCGCAAGCGTGGGCAGTTTGCGAGTGGATTTGTTGTACGAGGCGCACCATACCAAGTACTCGATTCACCCGGGGAGCACAAAGATGTACCGCGACGTTAAGAAACTGTTTTGGTTGCCGGGTTTGAAGAAGGATGTGCCGCTCTACGTGGCGAAGTGCCAAACTTGCGCCTTGGTGAAGGCAGAGTGCCAAAAGCCGGGAGGATTTCTGAAGTCCTTGCCTATTCCGGAGTGGAAATTCGACGACATCACAATGGACTTTGTGCACGGTTTGCCAAGGTCGCAAAAGGGGAACGACGCCATCTGGGTGGTCGTCGATCGGCTAACGAAGGTGTCACATTTCATTCCACATAGGAAGGATGATCCGGTGGAAAAGTTGTCAAAGTTATATGTGGATAACATAGTACAGCTTCACGGTGTGCCCCGCAACATCGTGAGTGACCGAGATGGGAGGTTCACGTCCAATGATTGGAGGCTAATGCAGCAAATGTTGGGAATAAAGTTAAAATTCAGCACAACCTTTCATCCGCAAACAGATGGGCAGACCGAGAGGGTCAATAGAACTATGGAAGACATGCTCCGCATGTGTGTCTTAGACTTTGGAAAGCAATAGAAAGACCATCTTTATTTGGTGAAATTTGCGTACAACAATAGATACTAGGCGAGTCTTCAAATGGCGCCCTTCGAGGCCCTTTATGGTAGAAAATGTTGCACGTCGTTGTCTTGGTTAGAAACGGGTGAGTCAAAGTTGTATAAGCGATTAGAAGTGGAGGATGCTACTTCATTGGTACGAACCATTCAGGAGAGGTTGCTAATCGATCAGGACCGTCAGGCGAAGTACTATAATGCCAAGCACAGGATCGTGGAGTTCGCTGTGGGCGACTGGGTGAACTTAAAGATCAAGCCGTTCAAGGGTGTCTCGCGAGTGCGGCGTTTGAAAAAGCTAAGCCCGAGGTACCTTGGGCCGTTTGAGGTTCTGGAGCGGGTTGGCGAAGCGGCTTATCGGTTGAAGCTATCGGTGGAGCTTAGTGGTTTACATGATGTATTCCACATATCGGTGCTACAGAAGGCGGTGCAAGAGCCTTCGCAAGTGATCGTGGTTGGTCAAGTGCCGGTGGATAGTGGGTTGACGACAAAGGTAAAGCCCGTGCGGATTGAAGACTCAGAAGTCAAGCGGCTACGCAATAAAGAGATCAGGATGGTCAAGGTCCGATGGGACAATTGCGGTCGAGAGGAGCTCTCTTGGGAACGAGAGCAGACTATGCTTGACGAGTATCCGGAGTTGTTCTGCTCAGGTACAAATTTTGGTTTTGTACTTATCTTTCCTTTATGTAATTTCGTGGACGAAATTCTTTTAAGAGGGGGAGAGCTGTAACGCCCCGAAACTTAAAAGAGCGACGGGTGACGATCTGTACCAAATTTGGAATTTGGCAGGGGTACACGGCCTGGGACACGGGCGTGTCCCAGGGCGTGTCGGGGTAGTTCAAAGAACTGGCTAAACGTTAAGGCAGAAATCTGCGTTCGACAATCGGGCCAACTTTCTGTGTTCTACGGGGTCAGCATTCTGGGTTCGACGATCGTCGAGCAGCGCTCGACGATCTGGTCAAAATGCTGCGGTCGACGATCGGGCCGCGTGTTCGTCGAACAGGAAATTTTCTGGGTTCGACGATTTTGGCGCGTTCGACGATTTGGCCAGAGAAGCTCCGTTCGGCGATTCTGGCAGCAGTCGACGATCTTGGTTCGACGATCGTCGAGGGCGGGGCTTTGTGGCGTGATTAGCTCTGTCGACACGGAATGTCGACACACGGGATTGGCGGGAGTTGACTAAATGTCCTGACACCATTTATTGGCCGCGGACGTGTCTTGCTCCGGATTGGTGAACCATGCGGTGTTTAACCCCATTCGTCCAGGTCAGACCTAGGTCTTATCCGTGTATCCCTTTTCTGTGGATCCGACGGCTGTGGTTATTCCCGAAAGGGTTATACCCAAGAGATGGTTTCAAAACCATTATTTTACTGCTGTGAGTTCTCTGTCTAAATCTTAGAGAGAGGGGAGAGCAAAGGAGGAAGAAGAAGCTTATATCCAGTCTTTGGAGGAGTTTTAGATATCCAAATCGCGAGCCGACTTCGGATCTACGAAGGCAAAGAGAGTGCGGTGCTTTTCATCCGCTTACATTTCTATGGCGCCAAGGAAGAACGCTAGGGTAACGATTCTCTACTTGAGCATGTGAAGCTCTACTTCTTTTGCAAAGGAAGCCCGCTCTCGTGAGTTTGCGGTGTGTGGGAGGCATTCCTTCGTGTAGATATGTGAAGTACCCGTTGTGTAGAGTCCGTAAACGAGAATGGACATAGGCATGATGTGTGAAGCCTATCCGGACATGTTGGTCTGGATCAGTGATGTTGCATTGCATATATGTCGGAGAAGACTCCGTGCGAATGTATGTTTTTTGGGTTTTCTACGTGGTAGATTGCAACAGGGAGCCTTGGGGATAAACCCTAAGGTGCACCCGGAAAACTGGGCGGATGCGTGATCTTGCCAACTTGGAGGCCTGGGAGACAACTTGAACATAACCGGGTTATGTGATTTTGTGATAGAAACGGGACTCGAGAGAAGTTTGACCTGTGCATATGTTTTAAATAAACGTTGCGATGTGAGCACGGGTTAGATGGAACCGTACCCGTTCTTTGTCGTTCGGATTAGAGCCATTGGCATAGATGGGGGTCTTCAGCGGTCTATGGTTTAAATTACCGTGACCCATGCCGGGAAGACAAATTGCTCATTGTTGGGCCGTCCTGGGGACGGTGGTGAGTCGGCGGGCTTTGACCGTGTTCACCGAGAATGTGCCCTGAGTGCACGGGGTGTGTGGCCGTGTGAGCCTACGCCTGTGATGAAATGTATTTTTATACACTGCTTGGTTATGCTAATAAGTGCAGGGAAGGAGCATCGCCGCCCCGAATTGGGGGCCAGATCGTTATAATTTGGTCAGCATTGCTGATCGTTGCTTTTGTTTGCCACCGCGCGGTGGATTGTTCTTGCATGTGTTGCTGGACCAAGAGGTCAATAGCGGGCTAAAGCCCAATTTGCGAAGCCGGCCCTCGAAGGCCTAATTGAAGTGTTTACATGCTTTTGTTCATGTATGACCGGCCTGCGTGTCGTGGTATGGAAAACATGTAATAAGAGTAAACCATTTGTAAGGCCTTAAGGCCAGTACTTGTGTATGTACTTCATTCCTATTTGGCTTGTTAGTGGATATTCATGCTTTTGTGCTGGGTTCTTTTAATTGAAACTTTTAAAACTGCTTCCGCTAGAAAGCTCAGTGAAGGATGTTATGATTGGTTGGTTGGTTTCCATTGAGTAACCACCCGGTCTGTCTGTGGTATATGGCGTTGGGCCCCGGCCGGACCTACTACTATATGCTATGCGACGGATAGAGGGTGTTACACTCAGTACCTTATTCCATGCAAATTACCAAAGTATCCCACATTTTCTTTGATGTCTTGCAGTGCACCAAGTTTTGAAAGGTGAAATCATCTATGACACTTACTATAATGTTTTGTGCCCTCTTATCCATTGTTGCTAAAATGACTTCATTATTAGTCATTTCAGTATACTTCTTTGGAGTCTGAATGTTTGCATAAAGGACAAATACATTCATAGGGATGAAGGGTCCTTCCCAAACTGTTATGTAGATCCTAGGATCAGATGACTTCATGAACAATCCGACCCTTTCCTTCCATATAACAATATTCTCATTCCCGTAGAGAGGAAATTTCATGGATCTTAGCTCTTTTGATTCTCTCCTGAACCCATCTGAACCTTCTGACAACTACCCTGGAGAACTACTCAGATTGTTAGGCCTTTCTTGAGTAACCTCCCTCTGATACCACTTGAAAGTCTTTGAAAACAAGGGTAGCTAATCACCTAGAGGGGGAGGGGGGGTGAATAGGTTATTAAGGTCTTTTTAAGTTCTTTAAGACCTTTTACTGTTTTAGGTCCTACTGTGTTTGCTTAGTTCTGCTTTCAAGAAAATAACACACAGCACACCATATATATAGTGGTTCCCTAGTATATGGGTACATCCACTATCCCGTCGGCCTTTCTAACAGTATGTTAGACAAGGCACTTCTCCAAAGTCTTAGCTCCTTAGAGATTACAACATGATCCCATCGGATCACACAGTCCCCATTGAGACTTATAACACAGACACTTAGCCCCACCACACAATAATCACCTGATCACCTAAAACAGGCACAAATGCCCTTCAACACAGGCTGGGAGATCAGACCTAACACACAGATCCTACTCTGGATCCTACTCTCAGCCTTTATAACTTAGGCTGTACGATACCGATCTCAGAGATCCACACACAACATATATAATCTAGGCCTTACAACACAGATCTTGAACAGATCCACAGAATTTGAAAGATTAAAGTATATTTGAGTCAAGAGATTTTGTTATCTGAATCAACTGCTTCCTGAGTCGAGTGAATCTAAGCTCTATCTTCTTCTCAACAACAAGAAAGACTATCTGCAATGATCTGCTGCTTGTGCTGGAAGTTACTCAGAATATTGATTCTGATCTTGCTGATGAAGGAGGAAAGAATGTGAATGATTGGATTCGATCAGCTAACATGTAAGGCAGAATTCAATTGCTCTGTTTTTCCTTCTGTACCGAGAAAAACCCAGATCAAATTTCATCTTCACCAATCCAGAGATTGATCTTCTAATTGGCTCTGCATGGATCGAGAAGCAACTTTAGCTAGGGCTTGCCTCGACTGCTTGAAACCTCCTCTTGTTGTAGCTGATTCAGCGCTAACTCAGAGACTCTTCAGATTTGTCGAATTGAAGTTCTTAACTCTACAATAATGGAGGGGGGTGGGAAGAATACGAACTCCCACTCCTCTTTTGAGAAATGAATTAATCTATCAGAATGTTAATTTGATCAAGATCTCATCCGCTATTTATAATCTCATCATCCAGCGAGATGATTGACACATGTCATAGTTTAATAGATTGATTATATCCTTAGATTTACAGAATGTGACTGATGGTGCCATTAGTAATAGATTATAGCTATTCCTTAGTCATTTTGAACTTTGTTGACTTTTTGTTGACTTTGCTGACGTCAGTCATTCTAGACTTAGAAAATTTCAGACAAGCACCCAGGAGTTGAGTGTGTTGAGTGAACAAGCATTACTCAACGAATCTGGACTTCGAAAATTTTCAGCTCTGCTAGGTGTTGAGTCAGTAAGCTCCACTCAACACCATTTAACTTAATCAACTTCTCAGCTTGTCCAAGCATTGAGAGCGTTGAGTGTATAATCTTCACTCAACGCTTTTTACCTTAGCTTGATCTTCAGCCCTTTCTGCATCCTTGGCGTTGAGCGTGTTGAGTGAACTGGCTTCACTCCATGATTCTGGACATAGAAAAATTCTGCTCTGCATGAAGGCATTGAGTGTGTTGACTACACTCAACGCTTTCTACCTTTGGCGTTGAGAGCATTGACTGTAGCTTCATCACTCAACGCTTTTGTACTTGGCCTCAACTGTTCCACTGCATGGCATTGAGAGCGTTGAGTGTAGATTCATTACTCAATGCTTTTGTACTTAGCCATTTTTCTGTTTCACTCTTTCCCCTTGGCTTTGACTGCTAGCGCTTGACTCAAAGTTTTTTGTCGTCTGGCTTTGAGTGAACTAGATTCACTCAACGCCTGTAGAGTTAGTAATTTTTATGCACTTCCACTGCTTAGGCTTTGACAGACCCGACTTTATTCAGCGCTTTTTGTGCTATGGCGTTGAGTGAACTACCTTCACTCAACGCCTGTGGACTTAGCTGCATTTCTTCATCCAACTTCCTTCCTTAAGACATCTGGAATTGAGTGAGCTTGCTCCACTCAATGCCTGTGGACTTAGGTAATTTCTTTCCTATCCAGATAACTTCTTTGTGTCCACTTGTCCTATCATTGTAACAAGGACTAACTTGCATGCATTAACTTGCATGCATTAACTTGCAACCATATCAAATACAACTTGGTGTATATCATTGACTTGTTTGACTTCTTGCAAATTGGGATCATTGAGATCAATAGACCCAACACTACTATCGCATACGATATCGCAAAGTCTAGAAAAATAAATTTTAAAAATAAAAATAATTTGTCTGTTGATAACCCATCTTCTAGTAAGAGTCTGAATTCAATTATGAAAAATACATCATCATCTATTATTACTTGTGCCAAATATAATAGGTTTTCACACATTACTAACTCTTGCTGGAAAAAAGACCATAGTCTTTTTAAACAAGCCTGGGTAGCTAAGGTATACACCTATTCTATTGGAGAAATCACTTGGGTATCCAGATATTTACTCTCATCTCCTTTCTAGGTGTGTTGGTAGGATAAGGACAAGAAGTACGTGTGGTACTTGGACTTAGGATGTTCACAACACACTACGAGCAACAAATCAAAGTTTCTTAGCCAAAAAATGAAGAAAGGAGGAGTAGTGACGTTTGACAACAACAGTAAAAGAAGGATAATTGGCATTGGTGTAGTGGGTAACGATTTCTTTACTATTTCAAATGTTTTATTTGTAGATGTTTGAAACATAACTTAATTTCAGTAAGTCAACTGTGTGATAAGGGCTTAAAAATTTTTTTTACTCGTCTACAAAGTTTTGCAAAATTATTAATTCAAAATCACAAGAATTTTTGTTACTGCACCTAGAATTCACAATGTTTATATGCAACTTTTCATGATCTTTCTCAATCTTCACTTAAATATTTTATTTTGAAAGAATGATGATTAAGAATTATGGCATAGGCGACTTGGTCATTCTAGTGCAAAAAATGTTGTAAAACTTTACAAAAATAAATTGATTAAAAGTTTACCTTTGTTAGATGAAAAGTTTTCTTCTTTATGTACGTTATGTCAAAAGGGAAAATTTTCAAAATCATCTTTCAAAAGCAAAAATATTGTTTATACTACTAGACCTTTATAATTAATTCACATGGATTTATTTGGTCAGATTACTATACAAAGTCTAGGGGTAGAAAATATACTTTTGTTTTGATAGATGATTATTCACGCTTTTTGTTGGACGATATTTTTAGTTTCCAAATTCGATGCGCACTTTGAATTTATAAAATTATGCATACGAATTCAAAATGAGCTTGATTTAAAAATTAAATGCATATGCTCGGATCATTGAGGTGAATTTGAAAATGATAAATTTATTTCATTTTGTACTGAATTAGGAATTAAGCATGAATTTTTTGCTCCTCACACACCACATCAAATGATGTAGTGGAGAGGAAAAATAGAACTCTTCAAGAACTAGTACGTACAATGTTATATGAATATAAATTACCTAGATTTTTTTAGGCTGAAGCTTTTAGTACTGCTTGTTATGTTATAAATAGTGTTATGCTACATCCATTTTTGAAACTAACTCCATATGAGGTATATTATTAAAAGAAGCCTAATGTATCTTATTTTAGACTTTATGAATGTAAATGTTTTATTTTAAATACAAAAGATACTTTAGGTAAATTTGATGAAAAATGTGATGAATGAATTTTTATTGATTATTCTTCAACTAGTACGACTTATAAAGTTTTTAATAAATGAGCAAAAATAGTTCAAAAATCAAAATCAATTTGTGTTAAATTTGATGAGTTTGTTTCTTGTGTAGAGACTAATGCTACAGGAAATTATGAAGAACTGCTTCCTCCTTTGGAGAAGGATGATGGAGAAGTACTTGAAGAACAAAATAAAGAAGAAAGAGAAGAAGAAGTGGAAGAGTTGTGCCTCCAAATGAATTTATATTTTCAAAAGATTATCCATATGAATTGGTGATTGGAGAACCATCAAGAGGGGTAAGTACATATTCATCTTTACATGATTTATTTTCACATCTTTATTTTGTTCCAATATAGAACTAAAAGATGTTCCAACCACTTTAAATGATGAATCTTGGTTTTTAGCTATGAATGACAAACCTAAAAAATTTTAATGTAATAAGATTTGTAAACTTGTAGAGAGATCATCTGATCTTCCTGTTGTAGGAGTTAGGTGATTTTTTTAAAAAAAATTAGATACTGAATTTAGAATCACTAGGAACAAAGCTAGGCTTGTGGCAATAGGATATGCTCAAATTGAGAGGGTAGATTTTGATGAAACCTTTGCACCCGTAGCGTGTCTTGAAGCAATTAAAATATTTCTTGTTTTTGCTTGTTTCAAAAGGTTTAAATTATTTCAAATGAATATTAAAACTGCATTTTTAAATGGTTATATTATGGAAGAAGTTTACGTATAACAACCCACAGGTTCTGTGAATGAAAAATTTTATGTTCATTGTTATAAATTAGAAAAATCGTCTTATGCTTTGAAACAAGCGCCTCGTGCATGGTATGAGAGATTAACTTTGTATTTATTAAAGAATGGACTTTCAGAGATCTAAGATCTAGTCGACCCACTTGATGAAGAACAAATCGTGAAGAATCGTTGTCATCGGCCGAGAGACAGTCGTGAAGAATATACGCATAGTCGACGAGAGTTTTTCGAAATTTCTCGATTTTTGCGATTTGCACGATAAGGGTTGAAAGAAAAGATCATAGGTATTTATATGAACTCCTCTTTTCTAACGACTAAAAAATTCCTTCCATACCGAGGCATCTGTGGGTTACTATACATGGCGGTCTGGATGAGCTGAGACAAAATTTGAAACAGAAAATGAAAAAACCTAAGTCTTATTCGTCGAGAATCGTCGAGTATATAAGAGTATACTCGTCGAACTGCTTCGAAACTCGACGAAAATGACTTAGACGAATCCAGTCACATCTAATCTGGTAGCTCAGCGCATTCCTAGAGTCTCGGTGAATTTGACGAATATCGACTAACATACCCGACGAATTTGATGAGTATCGAGAGATACTTTCAACGAATTCGAAGAGTAGACAAAGTGATACAGAACTAATTTTACTTGGTCGATTCTCAAGGATGTAGGAAAATTCGCAGAGTCAATCCTACGAAATCGATGACTATCTGTAGGTATACCCGACGAATTCAACAAGTATTCACTTATAACCTCGGCGAATTCGACTAGTCTACTCTATGATACTCAACGAATTTTCCTTAGAGAAAATTTGTCTTTCCTGAATACAACAACACATCTTTCCTTGAGTCTTCTAATGCATTTGAAACATAAGTACACTCCAATAGAGAAATTATATGTGGGTCAATACATTGGCCTACACAATGAAGGATTACATTTTATAATCATGTGTTGCATGACCCACTGTAACCTGACATTGAGTTTTACTGGGCAATAACTTTTTGCAAGCACATTATTAAAAACACACAATCAAATACAATCTCAATTAATTTTAGTTCAAGGGACACTTCTTCAAATCAGGGTTACTGTGGATACAATACCCAATAGATAGAATGGATTGAGCGTCTGCAGTTGTCCCATACATGACGTGACATATCAACGTGTATTTTCTTTACTCTGATAATATATAAATATTGAGAAAATGCTGGTTGTGACACTATGTGCTGGGGAGGCTGTTATACGAGCCCCCGACGGTGAGCGAACATCGGGGAAGGAGAGCTGCGGTCATACCGGCCGGGGAGGACGGGCGCAGCGCCGGCCGCACCTAGTGTCAGCAAGACAGGGTCGCGGCTTGCTGGGAAGGCCGACAGCGGCGCAAGTTGCACCTTGGGGCCGTGAGGAGTGGTTGCGAGCAGCCGGAAGGTCTGTCGCGACATCGGCCGCACGTCGCGGCTGTGTCCACGCGACCAAGAGGCCATGAGCTGCAGCCCTGCGTTAGATCTGGGAGGGTGGCCGCGGTTCCGGCCACCTTTTGCGGAATCGGAGGGTCTGGCCTCCGCCGACAGTGGAGGTCACGTCCAACCATTTTGGCTGGTCCCGAGCAGTTGACGGTGTGCATGATGGTGGACGGATCGCATGCGCCATTCTCGCATAGATCGGGCACACGGATTGCATGCGAGATATTGGCCCTACTTTCGCGGCCAAGAGGCCACGGGCCATGGCCCCGCAGCTGATCAGGGAGGGTGGCTGCGGTTTCGGCCACCTTTTGCGGACTCGGAGGGTCTGGCCACTGCCGACGACGGAGGTGACATCCGACCATTTTGGATGGCTGCGAGCAGTTGACGGTGTGCATGATGGTGGTCGGATCGCATGCACTAATCTTGCACGGATCGGGCACATAAATCGTGCACGAGGTGGTTACTTTTAGAACCCCACTAGATTAGTGGGGATGGGGGGGGGGGGGGGGTTGGCTAATTACATCCCGTTTTTCCTTATAAATTGTACGAGATCTTGTATATTTACGTATATTTAAATAAGGAATATTGCATTCAAAGTGCAAGACAATTTATTATTTTATTATCAATCATATGAATATTGAAAGCAAAGCCATTGGTCGTTTTTAAATAATTAACAAATTAAATATTAAGCCAACCAACTTGGATCGACTACAGTAGCCATAAGTTTGGAAGTGATTAGATAAACTCTAACCATCTTCCAAGAGTCTGGAAGTGACTATATTAGCCCAATGCATTGACCTCATCCTCGAAGGTCACATTCATAACAGTGAGGCCGTCAATGATCCAGAATAGGTGATCCTTATGTATATCTGAACTCCCCCAGCATCTTTAATAAGCATAGTTTGTTGGTGTCAGTACTCTTGGCATACACGGTTTCCAAGGTCTTCTAAAGGAACTTCGCATCAACAATGCTCGCAACATAATTGTAGATGTTTGGCTCCACGAACCGTCTGATAAATCCACATAACTTTCGATGCTCCACCTTCCATTTATTTGGATTCATGTCTTTAAACATCTCCATAAAGATAGGATCATGCCAACACTTGACATATATGAGATCTTCCATCAGTAAGTGTCATTGGTAGTAGTTTACGTCATTCAATTTCATCATTTGCTCGGAGCCTTAACTTAAAGTAGACTCCGTCGTGTAATGTCATTGATCGGACTTACCGCAGTTCCATGAGTCAGCTCTTTCAAATAAAGGAATTAAAGTGGATAAGTTGTGGACCAATGGTCATCACCTACCGCACCCGATCACTAAATTGAAATACGAATCAACTCGTCTCAAATTTCAGACAGGTCAGCCCGATAACTGCTTATATAATAAATCTCACTTTGATACCACTTGTTGGGTTTGAGAGTGTGCAAACCTGACATGAGCAATTGCAATTAAATTTGGTGAGAGCACCTGCGCGATAGTTTAGCGGAAGAAAACAATTCATGTAAAATAAAATAAGATAGTGCACTAGAGATCTTTAATGTAGAAAACTAATTTGGAGAAAACCACAGGACGATTAGAGTTCAACCCAGAAAGCTTTCACTAAAACGTTTATAAAATACAGAATTTTTTTACAGAATTTTCCACCTCATCCACAAATGATCTCCACCGGACCACCACGTCGCTACATAAATAGAAATAACACAAATTATAATGAGTAAATTGCAAGGTACCAACATGAGCAAACAACGGATTTGAGAAATTCTCTCCGGTGAGTCAACTTAATTCTTGCAATTCTCGATGAATCCAATTTGTGTAGCGAGAGTACGTCAACGTCATTTAGCAACTTCCAGGCGCGGACCCAAGAATGGTAATAAGGGGGGGGGGGGGGGGCGAAACATGCGACCGCATGAAAAAATACGGTAAAGAAGCAAATGTAATAAAATTTTAAATGCAAATGATAATGTTTTTTTAGTTCTTAATCAAACATTTAAGAAGTAAAACAACAATATTAATAAACAAAAGGATATATAAATAGTTATAATATTAAGCTATTTCAATTGTGCACGCTGATTTTTCATTTCATAAAGTTCATCTATGATCAAATTTTCATCGAACTTCCCTGTTATTTCTCGCTCAATGTATAAAGTCATGCAATTTGCTAGAAATCCATCCTCTATCTTATTGCGAAGTCCTGTTTTAACAATCTTCATTGCTGAAAATGATCATTCTATAGTTGTTGTTGAGACCGAAAGAGTCAGAATGAGTCGAATCAATCTGTCAATAAGATAATAGGTCTTTGATTTCTTCGTTTCCACTAGTTTTTCACAAAGTTCATCAAATTTTTTGCTATAATTTCTAAGCAATTTAATCACTTCAACGAAATTATCCTGATTAATAGAATCTGCTCTTTCATCATGGCCCCAAACTGTGATTCCTTGAAATGCACAATAGCGCAAGACATCAATTGAAATTCCAATACACAGCCGATTCATTGCGATTTGTTGAGATGTTTGTCTTTCCATCACTTTATCATTGTGTTGAGATTGAACCATTAGATCTACACAATTTTTGACAGCAATATTATGTGGAGTGCAATGATCCTTCCCTATATATGTGAATCAAAAAGGCACAATTTTTTCCAATTACTTTCTTTCAGTTTCGAAACCCTTCAATAGTAAACGTACTTGATCCATAACGACGACTAGGTTATTTATTGAAAACAAAGCACGGTAAACAAAATGCAGCATCTTTATGTAGTCTTTGATTCTTTTTAAATGCTGTCAATTGGTTGAAAAGCACTATAGTTTTATTATTGTTTGGTAAGAAAATATTTTTTAAATACTCATAATTAATTAAAAAATTAATGACGAGCAGAATTATTTTCAAAGATAAAAATATATAAATAACTATGAACATTGTACTTGACGATTTTTTTCAAAGATAGAATTATTTTAATATTTATTTATATTTACTGACGTTGAAATCGAGAAAATCAAAACAGTTTAATCGTATAAAGATGATTTATTATTTTATTATCGAGATAATACACGTATATTAACATATACATAAATAAGGAATATTGAATGCAGTGCGCCATCAATTTATCCATTATTTTATTATCGATCATGGAAATATTGAAAGCAAAGCCGCAGGCCCGCCGGGCATTTTTAATTAATTTATAATTTAAATATTGATGGGTTCCACCTTCATTTATAGGAAAGAGGCCCCCTCATGATCTCCTTCAAAAATGGATCATGTGTGACCCACCCCCTCCATGAACTCTCATGAGAAGGAAATTGTTGGGTATATTGGTTTAAATGTACCTGATTTGAAGAAGCCTCACCCAACTCAATGATATACATCAAAATTTATTTGATGTGTTTTGAGTTTACTTGTGCAGGCTAAGTATTTACAGGAAAGAAGAAAAAGTTTCTAAGTCCATGTGTCGACACCAAGGAGCAAAGTGTCGACACTTAAGAAGACTTGTGTCGACACCCAGGCAAGCAGTGTCGACACTTGGAGTATTTGTGTCGACACCAGGGATGCTGAGTCGACACCAGACAGAAAGTGTCGACACAAGGAGCTGTGTCGACACTCAGTGAAGAAAAGTGCAGTGAAGCAGTGTCGACACTTAGCAGTTGTGTCGACACCCAGAGAAACTGTGTCTACATCAGAAAGTGTCGACACTTGGAGGCTGTGTCGACACTCAGCAAAAGTCAGCAGAGACTAAGTATAAGTGTCGACACCCAGAGCAATGTGTCGACACTCAACAGAAGAGTCAACACTTGAAGAAAGTGTCGAAACAACAAAGTATGTGTCGACACTCAGCTGAAGACTCAACACTTGAAGAAAGTGTCGACACAAGGAGCTGTGTCGACACTTAGCAAAGTTCAAGAATATTCTAAGTACAAGTGTCGACACTACGGAGTTGTGTCGACACTCAGCCAGAGTCTCGACAGAAGAAGAATGTGTCGACACCCAGAGCAATGTGTCGACACACAGCAAGTATCAACACTGAAGACATGTGTCAACACCAAGAAGAAGTGTCGACACTCAGCGAGTTCAACACATGAAGATGTGTCGACACAAAGGTGTTGTGTCGATACTTAGAAGAATTCAGCAAAATACTGAAGTACGAGGACTTGTGTCGACACACATTATCAGTGTCGACACATGAAGAAGAAGCAGTGTCGAGATATAAAATCTACAACACAAGGAGTTGTGTCGACACCTTGTAGACTAGTGTCGACACTTAGACAACTTGTGTCGACACTTGGTCTATAAGTATCGACACTTAAAGACAGACAGTCTCGACACTTTTAGACAGTTACAGAATTTTCAAGAACTGACTGGATGACTTGACAGCTGCCATTCCAGCCGGTCTACTGCACCTGTTAGAGTTGTCAGAAATCAGTTATGGACCGGACCAACCAGTTACCATAAAGAAGGCCTATAAATAGGCTTATATAGTCTACAGAAACTGTTGTTGAAGTTGTCTAAGTTCAGATCAACACATCAAGTAATACAAAGAAGATCTTGCTATCAAGTGAAGATCTAAGTAGTTGGAGAGAGAGAGCTTCATCCAAGAAATCAGTCATTGGAACCAGACTGAGAAGAAGGGTTCAGATTTATTCTGAATCTTAAGAAGCAGAGATCAAGGATCAACTGCAGAAGAGGTCAATCTTATTGAGTTCTACATTCAATAAGCTTTGAAGAAAGCCAAGTCAGATTGATTTCAGCTGAGTTCTTCCAAGAACTCATCAAGAAACTCACAAGACTTCTCTCTTTACTCTAAGTTGTTGAGTTACAATTCTTGTATTCATTTTATCTTATAGGATCCTTAGGGATCTGAGTCTTGTAAGCCTGTAATTATAAAGGCTGAGTGTAGGGCTTGAGTGACTGAGTGTAGGAGATTGAAATCTCTGAGTGTAGGCCTGTTGTGGCTGAGTGTAGGCCTTGGTGGCTGAGAGTAGGCCTTGGTGGCTGAGTGTAAGCTTTGTGGAGAAGCTGAGTTGTAGGGCCTTGGGCCTGAGGTGTAGGAACCTATTTTGGGGTTCTGAGCTAGTGGAGAAGTTTGGCCGAATCTAGTACACTGCTAGATAGGCGAAGGGGGAAAGTGGATGTACCCAAACATTGGGGAACCACTATAAAACTGTGTGTCTACTGTGTGCTGTGATATTCTGTGATTGCTGTGTACAAATAGATATAACTCTGAGATAAAATCTGATTGCTGCCTTAAAAAGTAAAAAAGATTCAAGTCACCTATTCACCCCCCCCCCCCTCTAGGTGTTTAGGTATAATATCTTTCAAGTGGTATCAGAGCGAGGTTACTCAAAAAGGGACATAACTATCTGAGTAGATCCTATTGGCAGATTCAGTGTAAGTCACATTACAGAATCAAGAAAATCAAGAACCATGGGTTCCACTGAGAATCATAAGGAATTGGGATCCATGAAGTTATCCATATGTAGAAAAGAGATCTTTGGTATCTGGAAGGAAAGGGTGAGACTTTTTATGGAAGCCTCAGACCCTAGGATTTATATCACAGTGAAGGAAGGGCCATATGTGCCCATGAAGGTGTCAGTCTTAGATGCAAATCAGAGAACACCTAAGGATTTCTCTGAAATGACAAAGGATGAAATTATTCTAGCCACTATGGATAAGAGGGCTCAGAACATCATAGTGAGTGCCATAGATGATGCAACTTTTCAGAATTTGATACACTGTAAGACAGCTAAAGAAATGTGGGATACTCTTATTGTGTATATGGAGGGTTCTGAAGAAGTGAGGCAAGACAGAAAATCCTTGCTAAATCAAGAATGTGAAAGTTTTAGATAAGGTAAGCCTGATAGCATAACTGAGTGTTATAAGAAGTTCTACAGGATTGTGAATGAGCTCATGTCCTATGGCAGAGAGTTCAGTAATTATGAACTTAATGATAAGTTTCTAAGGTCCCTAACAAAAGATTGGGACACCAAGATCTGTGACATTAGGGAAATGGCAAAGTTGGCAGAAATTCCTCCACCAACACTGTTTGGCAAATTGTTGTCCTATGAAATGCAGTTAATGGTGAGGAAAGAAGAGGAGAAATCAACAAGAAGTGAACATAAAGAAAGGACAGTGGCCTTCAAAACAGAAGCCCCCAGAAAGTACAGGAGTAAGTCACCAACTCCACCTCCAAAGGTTGCTGAAACTGAGTCAGATGAGTCAGCAAGTAGAAAGTCTGAAAGCAGTGAAAGTGATGAGGACTTTGTTGCCTTTACATGACATTTCCCGAAGTTCTTAAAGAAGAAACAGTGGAGGATAAGACCATCTACTTCACAGGGAAAAGAAGACTTTTATCAGAATAAAAAGTCTTCAAAGAAAGATAGGAAAAAGACCAAGTCTAGCAAAGTAACACTATCAAAAATTATATGCTATTGCTGTAATAGACAAGGCCATGTTGTTGCAGATTGTCCAAAGAAAAGGAAGGAGTCTAGTGACAAGAAAAGGACTCAATACAAGGGCAAGAAGGAAAAGTATTTTGTTGCTAAATAGGACAAGAGCCTGTCAGATATTTCTTCATCAGAAACTGAGTCAGATGCTGAGGCATATATATGACTGTTTGCTGAGGAAGAAGAAGAAGAGTTCATTCAGATCATGAACTCAATATATGAACAAGAGGACAGTCAGTGCCAAGGACTAATGGCATTGACAGAAAGTGACAAAATCCTGGAGCAGCCAGGACCTAGTAAGGTACAACATTGTTCTTTAAGTTCAATTTCTTGTGCTAGTACAGAATCAGATTCATCATCATCAAATGATGAGAGTGCATCTGAGTCTGAAGAGGATATTCATCAGTTGATAAATGAATATAAAGTTCTGTTGCAAGCTTATAAGAAGAGCAAGTCCCTAGCCAAAATTCAGGCAAAGGAAATTGCTAATCTCAAAGCTGCTGCAACTGATTTTGAGAAGTTATTTGATCAAAAGCTTAATGAGATAGCCAGACTGAAGCACATAACTGTGATTCAGATGGGAACTATATCATTTAAGAATGATCAAATCAAGAGTCTGGAGATTAATCTTCAGAAGGAGAAAGACTTAGTTGCTAGGTTTTCTAAACCTAAGTCAGTTCTACCCTTAATTGATGAATTTGTTCATCACAAAGGTAAAGCTGGACTGGGATTTACTAGACCTGCAAGGACTGTTCAGTCCAAGTCCAAGTCCAAGGGCAAAGCCCCAACTCTCAACAAGTCTGCTATAGATAAAACAACAAAGACAGTACCTAAGCAAAGGTACAATAAGTTTGAGTGTTGGTGCTGTGGCAAGGTAGGCCACTATGCAATGGACTGTTGGCACAATGCTAGTGCCAAAGTGAGTAGCAAACTGCCTGTTGGAAAACCTGCAGGTAGCTTTGTTAGGATGCAAACTAACCAGTACCAAGGACCCAAGAATTCTTTGGGTTCTAAGGTTCACTAATCTGTTTTGCAGGTGAGTCCAAGTGGCCATGCCCCAATATGGTACTTGGACAGTGGATGTTCCAGACACATGACTGGAACAAGGGGTTTACTAAAGGACTACACACCTATCAAGGATGGTCCAAAAGTCACCTTTGGTGGTTCTGAAAAAGGGATCATCAAGGGTTTTGGTAACATATCTAACTCCTTTATTACAATTACTTAAGTGGCCTATGTTAAAGGTTTGAAACATAACCTTATTAGTATAAGTCAATTGAGTGATGTAGGATATGACATCTCATTTGTGAAAGATGGTTGTCATATCAGGAGGTCAACTGATCAAGAGATCATTTTGACTGGTTATAGAAAAAGGAATGTCTATTGCTTAGACATAATGGTTGAGAACAATGGTTCTCCAGTATGTCTTGTAGCTGATGAGACAGTCTCTCATTGTGTCAAATGGCACAAGAGGCTAGCCCATCTAAACTACAAGACAATTGGCAAACTCTTTAGTAAAGAGTTAGTGAGGAATGGTCCTCAAGTTAAGTGTATTAAATATGGTATTTGTTCAGCTTGTCAGAAGGGAAAGCAGACTAGATCCACCTTTAGAAGCATTGAAAACAAGGATGCTGTGAGGTGTTTATACCTCTTGCATATGGATCTCTTTGGTCCAATGCCAGTTTACAGCCTGGGTAGGAAGGTCTATACCTTTGTAGTTGTAGATGACTACTCAAGGTTTTCCTGGGTGTTCTTTCTAAGACAGAAATCTGAAACACCTAGTGTCTTCTATAGCTTTGTCAAACAGATTCAGAATGAACTAGCTAGTACAGTGGTCAAAATAAGAAGTGACCATGGTACAGAATTTCAGTCTGATAGCATGACAAAACTATGTGAAGAACTTGGGATATTTCAAGAGTTTTCTTCACCAAGGACACCTCAGCAAAATGGCATTGCTGAGAGGAAGAATAGAACCTTGATTGAGGCTGGTAGGACCCTATTAAGTGATACATCACTACCAGAATATTTCTGGGCTGAAGCAGTTAATACTGCATGCCATGTTATTAATAGGGCTACCATTACTAAAAGCCTCAACAAGACCCCCTATGAGGTTGTGAAAGGCAGGAAACCAAACCTATCCTACTTCAGGATCTTTGGTTGTAAGTGCTTTATACTTAACAATGGAAAGTCTTACTTGACTAAGTTTGCTGCCAAGTCCCAAGAGGGAATTTTTGTTGGGTACAGCAATAACAGTAAGGCATATAGAGTCTACAACTTGTCTACTCAAGTTATAGAAGAGTCTATGCATGTAGTATTTGATGAAACTAAACTTATTAACAATGAGTTGTCTAGTAGTGTATGTAGCCCCACAGGTATAACAAAGAAGATGGACAAGCTCACTATAGAAGAAGAACCTACTGCAGGACAGCAAGTAGTAGATAGTGGTTGTTGTCCAGGGTGAGTACTACATGTACCTAATGCAGAAGAAGTACAAGGAGTACAGCAAGATGAATAAGTTGAAGAAGTTCAACCTGAAGTCAGGATGCCTCCTGCCAATAGGCATCTTAGGGATCATCCAGCAGAACAAATCATTGGTGATCCAAGACCAGGGGTACAAACAAGGAAGAAGCCATTCTAGACCCTCATTGGATTGAGGCAATGCAAGAAGAGCTGAATCAGTTCAAGAGGTGCAAGGTCTGGGAGCTTGTTCCTAAACCAAAAGACCACAATATAATTGGGACAAAGTGGATCTTTAGGAACATGATGGATGAGCATGGAGTCATCATTAAGAACAAAGCAAGATTGGTTGCTAAAGGATATAGGCAGGAAGAAAGTATTGATTTTGATCAAACCTTTGCTCCAGTAGCCAGACTGGAAGCCATAAGGATGTTCCTGGCCTATGCAACCTTTCAAGGATTTAAAGTTTACCAAATGTATGTCAAGTCAGCATTTCTAAATGGTAATCTTAAAGAAGAAGTCTATGTGGAACAGCCATCAGGTTTTGTTGATTCAACTCTACCTAATCATGTCTATAGACTTAGGAAAGCATTATATGGGTTAAAGCAAGCCCCTAGGGCTTGGTATGAAACCCTGTCTAGTTTCCTCATTGAGAATAAGTTCACAAGAGGGAAAATAGACAAGACTCTATTTCTTAGGGAATCCAGAGGCAAAGTAATACTAGTCCAAATATATGTAGATGACATAATATTTGGGTCTATTGAAAGTAGTCTTTGCAAAAAGTTTGCAAAACTAATGCAAGGACAGTTTGAGATGAGTAGTATGGGAGAACTTAAGTTCTTCTTGGGTCTCCAAGTAAGACAGACTGAGAATGGATTATCCATATCCCAGTCTAAGTTCACCCTAGAACTCATAAGTAAGTATGGTATGGATTCATCCAGTACCATGAAGACTCCTATGGGGTCAAGTATGTCTCTTAGCAAGGATGATGCAGGGAAACCTGTAGATGAGTCTTTGTATAGAGGGATAGTTGGCTCCCTATTATATTTGACAGCAAGTAGACCAGATATCATGTATGCTACATGTGTCTATGCAAGGTATCAAGCCTGCCCTAAAGAGTCTCATTTGACAGCAGTCAAAAGAATATTGAGATATCTAAAGAGCACTCCTTATCTAGGCCTTTGGTACCCTAGGAATGGGGATTTTGAACTAACAGGTTATTCATATGCAGACTTTGCAGGATGCAAAGAAGACAGAAAAAGCACAACTAGAACCTGTCAATTCCTAGGTGGAAGACTGATTTCATGGAGTATCAAAAAGCAAACAAGTGTGGCTATCTCCACTACAGAATCAGAATATGTGGCTGCAGGAAGTTGCTGTGCTCAACTTCTATGGATACAACATCAGCTTGAGGACTATGGAATTCAGGTAAGTAGAACTCCACTCTTTTGAGATTCTACAAGTGCTATATCAATTGCACATAATCCTGTTTCCCATAGTAGAACTAAACATATTGAAATAAAATATCATTTTCTTAGGGAACATGTAGAGAAAGAGGATATTTTACTAGAATATGTTAAAACAGATAATCAACTAGCTGATATGTATACTAAGCCCCTAGAAGAAACTAAGTTCAATAGGTTTAAAATTGAACTAGGCATGATAAACTTAGAATAAGTTTATAAAATTGGCTAAGTAAAAAGGTGTCGATATATAGAGATATCTGTGTCGACACAGAAAATTGGCGTCGACACTTCAGGGAAAAGGTGTCGACACATCTAGGAAGTTGGTGTCGACACTTCAGAATATTAGTGTCGACACATGACAAGTAGGTGTCGACACATCCCAGGTGGTGTCGACACTTAGGTTTTACTCAGAATTGTCTAAGTAAAGTCTCGTCTAAATGTCGAGTTCAGTGGTGTCGACACATAAACAAGTGTCGACATATATAATCTGTTGACTAAACTTGTGTCGACACATATGTGTCGAGACATTATAAGTCAGTGTCGACACTTATCGACAGTGTCGACACAATTTAAGTTAGCTGCCCGCCTTTTCATCTTCAAACCTAGAAAGGTATAAATAGGATTTTGCCTTTGTCTGTCGACACGCTTTCAAAAATTTCGAGACCAAACTTGTGTGTCGACACCTCTCTTCTCTCAGTTCAAATTCTTCAAACCCTAATGGCGCCAAAGCTTGAGGAGAACGTCAACGGAGGGTATGAACTGGTGCGCGACGCGTTTGGTGATGCAGACTCGGAGATCAAGACTGTAGTAACCCTAGTTGCAGACTCAGGGTTAGAGTATCTTGTTTCCGAGCCAACTAAAATCTGGAAGAAAGAAGTCTTGGAATTCCTCAATGGAGCTAAGGTAGACGAATCTGGATTCAAGATCAAGTCCAGGGTCCATGGTGAGAAGGTTAAGGTCTCTCCAAAAAGTTTGAGAAAAGTACTTCAGTTACCAAGAACTAAGGAAGAAGAAGAGGTAACTGCTTCCAGGACCAGAGATGCATTTGCATGGTGTGGTCTGGATTCTAAAATGAAAATTGGATCAGTGTTTAATAGGAAGGGCATGAACAGCCAAGGAAACTTCCTGTCAGAAATTGTTGGGAAAGTGATATTAAGCAAACTTGGAGGGCATGACAGGGTATCTGCCCATATGTTTAGTATTATGACAAGGATAATATTCACTCTGAAAACTGACTGGTCTGTAGTAGTCTTTGAAAAGATCAAGGAAAGTATGAAGAAACCCAACTTGGGTAGGATTTTTAGCTTATACCTAGCTGGTAGCATACCAGAGGTTATGCGTCAAGCTTTTGGCAGTAAAATCAACCACATGAGGAAAATGGACATGAGGATATTCTCCAGGTGGGACAGAGTTTTGACTAAGGAGATGCCTGCTCCTGAGAAGGACACTCCACTGAAGAAGAAGAAGAAGTCTGCCCCAGTGGCTCAGGATCCAACTAGCAGCTCTGATAGTGAAGAGCAAGTTGTTTTCTCACTTGATGAGAATGAAGAAGAGACTGTTGAGAAGTCTACATCTCAACAAGAAGTTGCTGAGAGGCAGGGGGAGCTACCACCAGCTAGCCCCTTACACCAGGATCAAATCCTGGGGGAGCCACTAGTTGTGGAAGAACCCACTCCTCTTGAGAGTGAGCAAGCAACCAACATCATCCTTGAGGTAATCACTGAGCTTAATGCTTTAGATTTCCTTAAAGTGGATATTGTTTTATCTGATCCATTGGTTCATGTTAATCAGCAAACTCAACTGGATAGCCATCACCCAGATGTTGTCATGGAGGACACATCTGTTGTAGCTCAGTTAGTATCTGATTCAGTGGTAGATGAGCAAAGAATTTCTCCTGCCCATTCTCCATAAGAAATTACAATGGAGGATTTATTTCTTAATCTGGATCAAGAAGATTTTGACAAGGTAACTGCTGTTGAAGGGGAGAATGCTCCAGCTGAGGGGGAGCAAGTAGTACATGTTGAAGAGCCTATAAGGCAAGAACCTGAGAAGCCCAAAGAAGTTGAGGAGCTACCTAAGGAGAGGGTAGAGATTTCCAGCACATCTGCTTCTGAAGATGAGGAGACTACAAGGGCTAAGAAAAAGAAGTTTCAAGTATTCAAGAGAAGGAGTCAGAATTATAAGAAGGCCTTACAAACCATAGCACCACAACCTACAGTTCAGCCAGCACCACCAATAGATTATAGTGCTCTTATGGTTGCTATGCAGATAAAGCTTGATGAGCACAGGCAAGCCATTGAGAAATATGTGGATGAAGGGCAAAAATCATTGCAATTTGATCTGGCCCGGGATATAAAGTCAATAAGATTTGAAATGAATCTTAATAAAAAGGAAATGACTGACTGCTTCCACAAGGGAGGGAATGCAGTGGTGTACTTGGCTACTCATCAAGAAAAGATCAAAGCTCAAGTAGATGACATTGCACAGAAGCAAGGATATGTTCTTGAGAATCAAATCAGAATGAATGATAACTTAACTGCTTCCCATAATGCAATTGTCACAGAGATGAAGAACATAGCTGCTGGCCTGCCTACTTCTACTGCTGCTGCTAAAGCAGAATTTGACAAAGCATTCCAAGAGGAAATAACTGTTGTTAAGACTGCCATACTAGACTCTCAGAAGATCATTACTGACAAACTCCAAAGGTTAAAGTCTTACTTTAAAGATGGAGTCAATTATTTGGATAACCAGGTTAGATTTCAAAAAGATGATGTCAGAGATCACATAGAAAGAGAAGTCATAAAGGGGGAGAGAGTGTTAGTCAAGGCCAGCTCTGATCATGCTAAGTGGATATCTAATACTATCAGAGCAACTCTTGGATATCCTCCTCTTTGTGATGATGATAATGTGGCAGAATCTGTAATTAATGTTGCATATCTAGGAGGGGAGCAACCTGAAGTGGCTCAAGTCATCTACCCTCCTCCAAATTTTGACATGATACATGCTGATATACAGTCCATGTATAGCCCATCTGGGGGCAAGGACAATGTCATTATAGAGAAAGTTGTTCAGCCAATATCTGAAGCTATGCAAGAAGCACTGCAGAAAGGAGAAGAAACTAGATTGTCTAAGAAAAGGTTCAGGGAACAAGCTGAACAAAGAACAGACTTTGAGCAGTGGAGCCCTACTTCAAGAAATATTATCTTAACTGCATGGAAAGCTGCAAAAGATAATATACAAGACAGAAATAAATGGTTTTCTGAACTTGAATGGAGAAAACATGAGCCTAGGCAAGAAGCAATAGTCCAATATAGAAGAAAGGCCAAGATGGGAAAGCTACCTCCTACTGCACAGGAGCCTAGCAAGTACTTTCCCAAGCCTTATCACTACTTTGAGAGGTAAAAGATCAAAGCAGAAGAGCAAAAGAAAAAGGACTTGAAAGGCAAGAAGCCTGCTGATGCTGAAGTTGTTGAAGCTCCTATTCAAGCCAAAGTACAAGCTGGAAAAGGGATAGTGATCAAGGAGGCTGAACAAAAATATAATAGACTTTTATTCAGTTTAAAATTGTAATCTTGTGTTTTTCAAACACTATGTAAAACTTTTTTATTATGAATATTACAAAGTTGTGAGAACAATATGATGTGTTTTAAATCTATTTCATAATTGTTCTGAGATGTTATCTGTATATGCATGTTTGTTTAATACATGTGATGTTCTTTCCTGATTACATAATCCTGCTTTACATCATTTTGTAATTTTATTATGAATGGTGTATATCATTGACTAAGGGTTATGACTTCTCCAAATAGGAGGAGATTGTTGGGTACATTGGTTTAAATGTACCTGATTTGAAGAAGCCTCACCCAACTCAATGATATACATCAAAATGTATTTGATGTGTTTTGAGTTTACTTGTGCAGGCTAAGTATTTGCAGGAAAGAAGAAAAAGTTTCTAAGTCCATGTGTCGACACCAAGGAGCAAAGTGTCGACACTTAAGAAGACTTGTGTCGACACCCAGGCAAGCAGTGTCGACACTTGGAGTATTTGTGTCGACACCAGGGATACTGAGTCGACACCAGACAGAAAGTGTCGACACAAGGAGCTGTGTCGACACTCAGTGAAGAAAAGTGCAGTGAAGCAGTGTCGACACTTAGCAGTTATGTCGACACCCAGAGAAACTGTGTCTACATCAGAAAGTGTCGACACTTGGAGGCTGTGTCGACACTCAGTAAAAGTTAGAGAGACTAAGTATAAGTGTCGACACCCAGAGCAATGTGTCGACACTCAGCAGAAGAGTCAACACTTGAAGAAAGTGTCGACACAAGAAAGTATGTGTCGACACTCAGCTGAAGACTCAACACTTGAAGAAAGTGTCGACACAAGGAGCTGTGTCGACACTTAGCAAAGTTCAAGAATATTCTAAGTACAAGTGTCGACACTATGGAGTTGTGTCGACACTCAGCCAGAGTCTCGACAGAAGAAGAATGTGTCGACACCCAGAGCAATGTGTCGACACTCAGCAAGTATCAACACTGAAGACATGTGTCGACACCAAGAAGAAGTGTCGACACTCAGCGAGTTCAACACATGAAGATGTGTCGACACAAAGGTGTTGTGTCGACACTTAGAAGAATTCAGCAAAATACTGAAGTACAAGGACTTGTGTCGACACACATTATCAGTGTCGACACATGAAGAAGAAGCAGTGTCGAGATATAAAATCTACAACACAAGGAGTTGTGTCGACACCTTGTAGACTAGTGTCGACACTTAGACAACTTGTGTCGACACTTGGTGTATAAGTATCGACACTTAAAGACAGACAGTCTCGACACTTTTAGACAGTTACAGAATTTTCAAGAACTGACTGGATGACTTGACAGCTGCCATTCCAGCCGATCTACTACACCTGTCAGAGTTGTCAGAAATCAGTTATGGACCGGACCAGACGGTTACCATGAAGAAGGCTTATAAATAGGCTTATACAGTCTACAAAAACTGTTGTTGAAGTTGTCTAAGTTCAGATCAACACATCAAGTAATACAAAGAAGATCTTGCTATCAAGTGAAGATCTAAGTAGTTGGAGAGAAAGAGAGCTCCATCCAAGAAATCAGTCATTGGAAGCAGACTGAGAAGAAGGGTTCAGATTTATTCTGAATCTTAAGAAGCAGAGATCAAGGATCAACTACAGAAGAGGTCAATCTTATTGAGTTCAACATTCAAGAAGCTTTGAAGAAAACCAAGTCAGATTGATTTCAGCTGAGTTCTTCCAAGAACTCATCAAGAAACTCACAACACTTCTCTCTTTACTCTAAGTTGTTGAGTTACAATTCTTGTATTCATTTTATCTTATAGGATCCTTAGGGATCTGAGTCTTGTAAGCTTGTAATTATAAAGGCTGAGTGTAGGGCTTGAGTGCCTGAGTGTAGGAGATTGAAATCTCTGAGTGTAGGCCTGTTGTGGCTGAGTGTAGGCCTTGGTGGCTGAGAGTAGGCCTTGGTGGCTGAGTGTAAGTTTTGTGGAGAAGCTGAGTTGTAGGGCCTTGGGCCTGAGGTGTAGGAACCTATTTTGGGGTTCTGAGCTAGTGAAGAAGTTTGGTCGAATCTAGTACACTGCTAGATAGACGAAGGGGGAAAGTGGATGTACCCAAACATTGGGGAACCACTATAAAACTGTGTGTCTACTGTGTGATGTGATATTCTGTGATTGCTGTGTGATTGTTGTGTACAAATAGATATAAATCTGAGATAAAATCTGATTGCTGCCTTAAAAAGTTAAAAAGATTCAAGTCACCTATTCACCCCCCCCCCCCTCTAGGTGATTAGGTACAATATCTTTCAGAAATCATGAGGGTGGGGCCCACACCCACACCCCATGGAGGAAAACCGCCAGCCGGGCGGCCTAACCGCCGCCGGCATCCGGCCTCCCGCCGGCCTCGCCGCGGCATAAAGCGCCCGGCCTGGCCGGGTATGCGGCGGCAGGCCGCAGCCGGCCTCGTCGCGGCAGGCCGCGACCTGCCTGGCCGGGCACAACGTGGCAGGCCGCGGCCGGCCGGGCCGGGCAGGCCGCGGCCGGCCCGACCGTTCGCCGTGGCGGCCGCGGCCGACCTTGCCGCGGCAGGCCGCGGCCGGCCCGACCGTTCATGCCGTGGCAGGCCGCGGCCGACCTTGCCGCGGCAGGCCACGCCGGCCTGGCCGGGCACATTATCTCAGGCCACGCCTGGCCTCGCCGCGATAGGCAGGCCGCGGCCGGCCTGGTCGGGCGCTCCGCGTCACGCCACGCCTGGCATCGCTGCAGCCGGCCTGGTCGGGCGCGCCGCGTCACGTCACGCCTGGCCTCGTCGTGGCAGGCAGGTTGCGGCCGGCCTGACCGGGCGCGTCGCGTCAGGCCACGCCTGGCCTCACCGCGGCAGGCCGCAGCCGACCTAACCGGCCTCGTGGCGGCAGGCCGCGGTCGGCCTAGCCGGGCACTCCGCGGCAGGCCGCGACCGACCTCGCCACGGCAAGACGCGGTCGGCCTGGCCGGCCTCAGCGCAACCAGCGGAGGTCAGGCCACGGCAGGCCGCCGCCGCCGGCCGACTGGCCGGCCACCCACGCCACCGGCCACTTGGACGGCCTCCTCCGTCACCGTGGATGACCTCCCCACCGTCCGATCGAGGGGAGGCTCTCCTCACTGTCCGATCAATAGGGTAACCACCCACTAACCCACTACTTTAGTGGTGGGGCCCGCCATGATCACCCCACAGAGGCTATAAAAGGGACCCCACGACCTCTTCATTCTAAACTTTTTCTCTGCTCATTATCATCTTCTTCTTCAGGTGATAGCTCTGCCGGCCTCCTCCCTCGAGTCAGCCTCCAGCCGCCGCAAGCCGCCAGCAGCCACTAGTGGCCACCAGCACACCAACAGCTCGCCGCTAGCAGGAAAAACACCCAAGTCCCGAAGCGAGCCCAATGAAGAAGGCAACTCCTGCAAGCAAATCTGTGTCGCCCCAGCAGCAGAGCACCAGGATCATCCCTCACAGTTCAACACCCGAGTTACTCCCGCGGCGCAGCCTGTTGCCCATCGGGAGTCGTAGTTGCTCTCTCTCCCCCAAGTTGTAACGGGAGCGGCCTGTCGCCCCGATTCTCCAACACATTGTAATCAGCAGAGGCTAGTGGAATTTGACCGGCACAGACCCGTTCACATGGTTTTTTACCCATTTAAGGGAATTTTCCACGTCATCACACTTTGTGTCAACTTCGCATCTTCATTGACTGTGTTCGCGCTCGACCGCTCTGTGAGCTAAGGCGGTCCAAGAAACAACCGGTGCGACCGGGGCGTCGAGTTAGACCGCAATAGTTTGGCGCCATCTGTGGGAACGCAAGTCCCAACATCCTTCAAAGTGCAAGATCACGAGCATCGCCCCTGCCAAGTTCAGCCTTAATGGCAAAGAGAAGCACCCGTACCGCTGAAGGCTCCACCATTGGCGGAAACCCCGAGCCCGCACGTTCACACTCTCTGGTGGACGTGCCGCTGACCGCTGAGGCCGCGTTAGCTCCCGTTACTTCCTTGGAAGGACGCGTCCGCCAGATGGAAGAGCAGCAAACTTAAATGCTCACCGTGCTGCGAAACCTTGGAGCACCTCAAGCTCCCTCACAGCAACCAGCTCGAGCAGATCCACCGCCACCACCGAATCAGGGCCGACCCCGGGAAGTCCTTCCAAGGCAGGAGATATCCGAAGAATATTCTGAAGCTGCAAGCTCCGCTCACCCGGTCCAGAGAAGAGCGAGAGCGGACCATCATCATGAGCCTACAAATGAAGTACGTCTACCTCCGCCGGAAAGGTTTACTCGGGAAGAAATTCGAGAAGTCATTGCCGAAGAATATCGTCAGGCTGGTGCAAGAGGCATTTGTGCCCGCCGACCGTTGTGCCAGGGTTCCCCTCTAACAACCCAGTTTTTGGATCATCCAATCCCAAACGGATTTAAACTCCCAAACTTTGAAACATTCGACGGGACCGATGACCCGCTAGAGCATGTCAATCATTTCACCACTATCATAAGAATCTACAATGCTCTAGACCAAGTCCTCTACCAGGTGTTTCCAACCACTCTCAAGGGACAAGCCCGAACATGGTTCCATTCGCTAAGGGCCAATATCATCACTAACTTCACAGAGCTGACAAGGCAATTTGTCGATTAGTTCATTGTCAACCGCAGGATCATTCGCGACCCCTCTCATTTATCAGTAATTCGTCAGAACAAAGGAGAAACTCTCAAAGATTTTTTCCGACAATTTACCGCCGAAGCCCGTCAAATTCCAGGTGTTGACCCCGAATTATTGCGAGGCGTTTTCCTCGGAGGCCTCCGACCGAGTGGCTTCTACTCAGCACTAATGCGAGAAATTGTTCCCAGTTATCCTGACCTCGTACATTGGGTTGAAGCCCAGATCGCCTACAATTTGATGGCGCTCAGAAGCGCAAAAGATAAACGGAGCAACCTCCGTAGCATTAGGAAGGGAGGTTCCGTGACGATTGCCACAATGGGTTGCATCGACGAGATCTTCAAAGAGATCAGCCCCCAGAGATTTCACCCCCCTCAACACGACACACACCAATGTGTTGTATGTTATACAAAATGAGCCATCCTTACAACGACCAAAACAGCCAGCTCCTAATCCCAGGAATGACCAGTCCAAATATTGTGAGTTTCATCGAACCATGAGACATACGACAGAAGATTGTGCCTGCCTAAAAGAAGAAATGCAACGCCTGGTCCGCCTTGGACTTCTCGGCAGATTTTTGCAAGGACATATGCAAGATCAGCGTGACCCGCCTAGACCGCCGAGAGATCAGCAAGACCCCCTCCCTGGAGGAGCAGGTGGTAGGCAGATGGTTGGAAACATTGAAACTATTACTGCATCACCCATTCTCTCCGCTCAAATCTTCTCAGCCAGTAAGCAAGGAGAGGCCCACAAAGATAAAAAGTTCAAGAAAGATTCCGCCATAACTTTTGGAGACGAAGACCTGGTCGGCCTCCGAACAACTCACCAAGATCCCCTAGTAATCAGTGCTAGAATCAGGGATCCATGTTATAACTTTAAGCGAATCCTCATCGACAATGGGAGCTTTGTCGATGTTCTGTTTTCTGCTACTCTACAGAGCATGAATATTTCCACCCAGCATTTAACTAAGGCAGTCGGACCAGTGCAAGGCTTCGACAACCATCCAGTTCAGGTGCTAGGAATGATTACTCTCCCAGTTACCATGGGGGAATTTCCAAGATAGGTGACACATGAGATCCTATTCGTGGTAGTAGATTCAAGATCCGCATATAACGCTATCTTCGGAAGACCCGTTCAAACTATCTTCAAAGCCATTCCCTCGATTCCTCACCTCGCCATGAAGTTCCACACTCCGGGAGGTATTGGAGTCATCCGCGGTAATCAAGAGGTCGCCAAGAATTGCTACTCCAAACAAGCGTAGCCTGCAAGTGTCACCACTTTGAATATCGATGACTTTGACCTACGCGACAAAGCAGTATTACAACGAGGGATGCCCATGGAAGGGCTAATCGAGGTCCCTCTCTCACCAGCAAACCCAGCTCGGATCACTCCTACCACAACAAGAAAAGGAGGAACTGACAGCCTACCTCCGAAACAATAAAGATATCTTCACCTGGGCCCCTGAAGATATGCCCGGCATAGATCCTCACGTCATCCAACACTCTCTCAACATCAACCCAACATGCAAGCCTGTTAGCCAAAAGAAGCGAAACTTTGCTCCTGAACGTCTCCTGGCAATCGAAGAAGAAGTAGAGAAGCTCCTTAGCGCCCACTTCATCCGAGAAGTAAACTACCCTACCTGGGTAGCTAATGTTGTCCTGGTAAAGAAGTCTTCAGGGAAATGGAGGATATGTGTGGACTACACCAACCTCAATCAAGCATGCCCTAAGAATAGCTTCCCGCTCCCTAGAATTGATCAGCTAGTCGACTCAACCGCCGGACACCAACTCCTTAGTTTCATGGATGCCTACTCCGGGTACAACCAGATTCGAATGAATCCAACTGATGAAGAGCATACAACCTTCCGAACTGACAAAGGGATATACTGCTACAAAGTTATGCCTTTCGGGCTCAAGAATGCAGGAGCCACCTATCAATGGCTCATGAACAAAATCTTCAAAAACCTTATCGGCAAAACAATGGAGGTATACGTGGATGACATGCTGGTGAAGAGTGTTCGTCGAGAAAACTACTTGGAGGACCTCGAGAAATGTTTTAAGATACTGCGACAGTACGACATGAGACTTAACCCCACCAAGTGTGCATTCAGGGTTACGTCAGGAAAATTCTTAGGATTCATGGTAACCCAGTGAGGCATAGAGGCCAATCCTGAGAAGATTAACGCCTTGGAGGACATGTCACCGCCCTGATCTCTCAAAGAAGTACAAAGGCTGAATGGGAGAATCACAACACTTTCTAGGTTCTTGGCATGGACTGGGAATAAATATCTCCCCTTCTTCAAGAATCTCCGAGGAGCCAGAACTACCGGTTTCCAGTGGACAGACGAATGTCAGTCAGCCTTTGAATCACTCAAGCAATATCTGGCGTCCCCTCCGCTACTATCAAAGCCAGCTCCATGAGAAGTTCTGTTTTGTACCTCGCTATCACCCCAACTGCATTAAGTTCAGTATTGGTAAAGGACGAGGGAGGAGTTCAACGCCCCATCTATTACCTTAGCAAGATCCTCTCTGATGCAGAAACCCGATATCCGGTCGCGGATAAGACAACCTTCGCACTTGTTTTCTCAGCAAGGAAGCTTCGTCCCTACTTCCAGGCCCACACCATCAAAGTACTAACAGAATTGCCTCTCCGCGCTATTCGTCAAAAGCCAGAAGCTTCCGGCCAATTAGTCAAATGGGCAGTCGAGCTGGGCGAATTCGACATCCACTTCCTACCATGTCCCGTCATTAAGTCGCAAGTTTTGGCGGATTTTGTCGTTGAAAATACTCTACCAACATAGCCGAAAGTTGTCTCAGCAGAGCAAGGTCAAAGATGGACTATGTACGTTGATGGAGCATCCGACATTGAGGGTGCGGGAGCCGGGCTACTCCTCATAAGCCCAGAGCGCGTCACACTAGAGTACGGGCTCCGACTCAAGTTCCCTGGCACTAACTACATAACAGAATACGTGGCCTTAATTGCAGGACTCAGGCTTGCCATTGACTGCCATACCACCGAGTTAACAATTTACTCTGATTCTCAACTCATAGTATCCCAGGTAGAAGGGGATTATGAAGCCAAATGTGAGCAGCTTGTTTAGTATCTCCAACTGGTAAAGTCACTCCGGCAACAGATACCGCAAGTCTAAATTCTCCACATCCCGAGAGAGCAAAACAGCCGAGTAGACGCTCTATCAAAGTTAGCTACGTCTCACACCCGTTATCAGTCTAGAAGATGTAGGGTAGAAGAAATTTTCTTTCCGAGTATCCAGGGGCATTGGGAGATAGTAGAGATTTAAGACTCAAAAGAATCATGGTTCGCCCCACTTGTCAATTACTTAAAGAGCCAGCAACTTCCGGAAAATCTAAAGGAAGCCCGTCAATTAAGAATGAGGGCAGCTGCGTTTACATTGATTAACGAAGGACTTCACAAGCGATCTTTTGCAGGACCTTACCTAAAATGCTTAGCAGAAGCTGATGCCAAGTATACCCTCCGCGAAGTCCATGGAGGAGTCTGCGAAGAATACTTGAGCGGGAAGGCCTTGGCCCACAAAATCTTGCGCCAAGGCTTCTACTGGCCTACCATGAGGAAAGAAGCAACAGACTTTGTTCAAAAATGCAAGAGTTGTCAGATGCACGCCAACGTTCCCAAGCAACCACCCTTCGCCCTTACCACGCTGTAGGGAGCTTGGCCATTCGCATAGTCAGGAATTGACCTTCTCGGCCCTTTGCCCCTGGCTTTAGGACAAAGGAAATTCATCATCATGGCCATCAACTATTTCATCAAGTGGGTAGAAGCGGAACCTCTGGCCAAAATTACTGAGGAGAATGCAAAGCAATTCGTGTGGAGGAACATTGTTTTCCACTTTGGCATACCTGCAATTATCATCACCGACAATGACACTCAATTCTCTGGAAAATCTTTCACCAAGCTGTGCGAAGACTTGAAAATCGAGCTACAACATACGGCGGTGTTACACCCTCAATCTAATGGGCAGATCGAAGTAACCAACCGAACCATCCTAAAGGGGCTAAAGATGAGACTCCAAGATGCAGGAGGGTAATGGTCCGACGCACTCCCCTACGTATTGTGGCATACCGAACAACAGCAAGAACCCCTACAAGAGAGACACCGTACAATCTCTGCTACGGAACTGAACAGATCATTCCAGTTGCCATCGGCGTTCCAAGCCCCCGGGTATCCCACTTCAACCTCTAGACAAACGACGACGCTCTCAGAGATAATCTGGACCTGATCTCCGAGATCCGCGAAGAAGCCGCTCTCCGGGCTGCAGCATACCAACAACGTGCAGCCTGCTATTACAACCGCAAAGTGAAGTCACGTCCGATCAACGTAGGGGACTTGGTCCTTCGTACTCTCGAAGCAGCAAGGAAGGGGACACATGGCGACAAGCTGTCCCCGACCTGGGAAGGACCCTTCATCGTCACGGCAATGGTGAAGCCAGGAACATACAAGCTGCCGAGCGCAGAAGGAAAGACTCTCCCTCATACTTGGAACGCACAGAACCTGCACCGATTTTATCAGTGATGTCCATCTTATAATTGTCTTATTTGTGTATGTTTTGTTTAAAACTATGTAAGCCGCGGGCTCAACCCCGTACACGTTATCGTCATTCAAAGATTGAATCATGTTGCTAAAAACCTCATATGTGCAAACAAAAAAGACAGCATGCGCAACACCGTGGGGGCCTGCCCCCCCCCCCCCCCTCACGAAGAAGCTGCGAGCATCCCTCACACAAACTAAGCCGTGAGCAACCCTCGCGCAAACTAAGCCGCGAGCAACCCTCGCACAACACCGTGGGGGCCTGCCCCCCTCACGAAGAAGCTGCGAGCATCCCTCGTGCAAACTAAGCCACGAGCAACCCTAGCGCAACACCGTGGGGGCCTGCCCCCCTCACGAAGAAGCCGCGAGCATCCCTCACGCAAACTAGGATGCGAGCAACCCGCGCGCAACACTGTGGCGCCCTGCCCCCTCACGAAGAAGCCGTGAGCATCCCTCGCACAAACTAAGCCGCGAGCAACCCTCACTCAACACCGTGGGGGCCTGCCCCCTCACGAAGAAGCCGCGAGCATCCCTCGTGCAAACTAAACCACAAGCAACCCTCGCGCAACACCATGGGGGCCTGCCCCCTCACGAAGAAGCCACGAGCATCCCCCGCGCAACACCGTGGTGGCCTGGCCCCATCATGAAGAATCCGCGGGCATGCCTCGCGCAAACTAAGCCGCGAGCAACCCTAGCACAACACCGTGGGAGCCTGCCCCCCTCACGAAGAAGCCGCAAGCATCCCTCACGTAAACAAAATCGCGAGCAACCCTAGCGCAGCACCGTGGGGGCCTGCCCCCCTCACAAAGAAGCCGCGAGCATCCCCGCGCAACACCATAGGGGCATGCCCCCCTCACGAAGATGCCGCGAGCATCCCTTGTGCAAACTAAGCCGCGAGCAACCCTCGCGCAAACTAAGCGACAAGCATCCCTCACTCACTATGAGTCACAAACCTAAGCTATACAAGATAAGTAGCGAGCCAGTGCAAACAAGCTGCCAACTGACATAGAAACAATAACGATGTCATAACAAAACAAAGCTGAAATGATACAAGTACAATCAGCAACAACAACCAAGCCCAAACAAGGGGCAAAACAAAGTACAATCAAATGTAAGCATACAATGACAAAAGTACCACTACTCGTCTTCAGTGTCAGAACGCTCATCCTCAGAGACATCTGCAAAACTAAAACTGGAGGTGTCACATCCTAGGATCTTGCTAACAAAGCGAAAATACTTTGAAACACCACATCGGAGCGCCAACTCGCGTATGTCATCCATCTGAGGCTCCACCTCCTTGGACCAAATATCGTCACGAACCTCCTCCGCGATCAGGCTACGGTCTCGCATATTGTCCATCTACTCTAAGTACTCCGCAAGCCCTGCAGCCTTCAGCTTTGACGCATGGTGATCGGAGGACAGCGTCTCCACCTACGCCTTCGTCGCTCGAAGCTAAGTCTCAAGGCATGAGACCTCGTTCCACACTGCCTGTAACTGGGTTCCCAAGCCTGAAGTCTCCTCCTTCGAATGCTTCAACATCTGAGTGGTCCTCTCCACCAAAGTCTTCTCCACTTCCAAAGTCGTACATGCATCATCTAGCTCGGATTTCATCTCCAAACCAACCAGGCGAAACCGCGCAATGTCCCGGTCGTGTTCCTCCCTCAAGGAGGCAAGCGAACTCGTCGTCGACCAAAGCTTCTCCTAAAGAGTAAGGTACCCATCCTTCAGGCTCACATAATGATCATTCCAGGTCAATGCAAGCTGCGTCTGGGTCTCTATCTGCACAAAAAAGAAAAGAGCAAAGTTAGCCTCTATTAGCAAAAGATGATAAGGGAAAAAGCCTTGGAAACAAACCAAATCCATACCGCATCGCTCATCACCCTTAAGGAAGAGTACATCCGCGGAGCAGCTACACCAGCAGATGGCAGGGGGACTGGGGAAGCAAGTATCTGCACCTCAGGAGTCAAATCATGACAAGTATCAGAGGTCACCGCTGCCAACACATCAAGGTCGCCAGAAGGCGTCGTCACCGCTTTCCTCTTAGGGTCCCCTCCTCGAGAAGTCTCCACCGGCCGGCCTGTGTCCGCCGAAATACCACATTGCACCAACCGCTTCTCCTCCACATAAACATAAATGATGAACAGACGATTGGCTAACTCACGAGGCTCAGAAAATCCAATCACCGGGGAAAAATCCCGCTCCTTCCCCCTCATGCGGCGGTAGCGATCGTGAAGCATATCCCACAACTCAGGAAGACCCCATGAATTCTTGACATATCCAAACAAAGTGTTGACATGGAGACAGTCTTTGCGGGCCTCAAACTCCAACCAAACCTTGTTGTTGCGTACCTCCATCCGCTCGCCACCATCAGAACGAACATCGCACCAATCCCGAAATTGGTCCAGGGAAAGCCAACCTCCATGCTCGTGGAAGAAAGAAACTAAGCCCATAATCCGAGCAATTCCAGCCGGAACGAATTGGGAAATAGGCACCCCGCAAAACCTCAAGATCTCAACCTCCTCCTCGCACGGCGGAAAAAGGAAGCCGGACATCATAGAAACTTCGCAAATCGTCAGCCAGCTGCGAGGAGGATTTTGAACCCGCTCCTCAGGGCGCGGGATCCTCACTTCCAAATCGGGAGGAATCCCGTATTTCTTCCTCCAAATATCCACACAATCTTCAGTCAAAGAGGAACACACAATCTTCAGTCATCGGGCCGGAGGAGAACTTCGAGACCTGTACAGGACAAAAATCAAAAGTTCAAAATCACACGAAAAACGCGACCAAGCAGCCCAAGTGGCACGCAAAAAAGGAAAACGCGCAGGACGCTCGCGCGAGCACAATAAGGACACGCAAGCGCGCACAGCCACACACGCACAACCGGCAAGTGCGCACGCGCGGCCTGCCGCCAAGGCCTGTGGGTGCGGCCTTCCGGCGCGGCCTGCCGGCGCGTTTTGCGCGGCCGGCGGGGCAGGCGCGCGCGGCCTGGGCGGCCGGCACGCGTGGCGCATGCGGCCTGCGCGTCCTGCGCGCGCGGCGCGCGCGCGCGTTGTGACATTCTACATTGGTATGTTTATGTTATAACATCAAATATGTTTCTTTGTTGTTGTCTTTGTTGTTGATAATAAAAGAATTATGAGGATCTTATATATATATATATATATATATATCCTGAAAACACTAAATCCCCTATGATGAAAAAAAACAAAATTTAAAGCACTTTTGGGGTTTTCATTTTTATATGTCAATGTATTGTGTTCTAATGAAATTGGTAGTCACATGATTTCTACTTGAAAGTGGGTCAGGTAGTTGGATCGGGTATACTGAGGCTACTATACAAACATGACTTAAATACTAAAATGTTAAAGGCTTCATTATGGGTGAGGCGGTGGGTTGGTTAGGTGGTGCTAGAGATGTTTATAGCTGAGATGTTTTTTTTATTCCTCATCTGGATTTATCTCACCGCCTAGAGCTTTCGGAAAGTAGAAGCGAGGGCAAAAATCGCAGTTCCGTTTCTCTCTGTGTGTTGATTCGGCTGATTTAGCCGGAATATCGTGGCTAGAAGGCGTTTGGGTGGAGATTTTGTGTTTTTGCTCAGCTTAAATCTTTCACTGTGAGTTATTTTTCTCCTTCCCTATTCTCATCTTTTTCAATGAGGTTTTTTAGGGGATGCAGTTTGGTTTCTCAAGCCCGCGACTGTTAGGGTTTTATAAATTTAATTGGGGATTTTTCAGGGTTTATTCTGACATATAGTTGGTTTGTTTTGATTGTTCGTTTGTAAAGTTTATATGTTGGCCGGTGACACTGCTGTGTGCATGTGTTCCGGCCGCCACTTGTTGTTTTTGATATCTCCTGGCCGCACTGCCGAGGTGAATACATCATTGTGTTTATGTGGTTGCCCCTTTTTAGTACTTCAAGGGTTGCATGCTTGTGACACAATGATCTTGTATCCCTAGTATGATCCACAAAATTTCTCTGTTGCTAGTACTAAATCAGTGGCTGTACGTTTTCACCAACGTTGAGTATTGGAAGTGTGAATCCTTGTTGATTGGGTATTACCTACTTTCATCTTTCATGGCTACATTTGATCTCTAGTTCAGTGTGATGGAGCACTCCATTTGGTATAAAATTATGTATGCTGATCTTATTTTGGGGGAGATTGATTCACTGTTTGGATCATTTCTTCTTTGTCTTCACTCAAAGAATCTCATTTTCAAGTCCGAAAAGTCCAGATCACCATAGACGTGACCGTTGTAGCTACATTTGAGGTGCAACCCCGATATTCTTAATGAAACGGTTCCTAAACAGATATCGTGAAGGATGGCATCGCAAGCTAGACATGGCGAGGACGTTGGGCGTGATACAGGAAAGGAAAATGTGCCGGTGAACATTGTCTACTTAATTGCTGCTTTCATTTGAGTAAACTCATGTACTTTCTAATATTGTGAACATATCTATATTGGGACAGGTGAATTAATGAAATGGGATCTTACTCATAATGAATTCTCGCTATCATGTATGTCCTAAACTTAGGCAAACAGGCGAAGAAACGTCTGAGGGGATAAAATCAAAATAAACATCATTAATTGCATAGAGATGTGGTGTTGTTAAGGGTTTGACGAAAATGAAATGTACATAAATGATGTTAACGAATACCAAATCAGTCGGCTGGAAGGCAAAGACGCGTGATGAACGTGTTGATTTGGACACTGAAGCACCTAAGGGGTTGGGCCCAAGTATTGAAATACTGATATGAAATACTGATATTGTACAATACCCTTAATAATACCCTATGTAAATTGTAGTCAATTCATGAATGCTTAGTACATTGTTATTCCTTATTCCTTCTTCTGATAAATAGTAGACATGAAAATAACAATGTTTTTGTACTATACATGGCTCCATAACCATATTGCTATTATTGTGTTTATTCAATAATCATACTAATGATAGCAGGTTAAAAAGTGTACTATACATGGATCCATAACCATATTGCTATTATTGTGTTTATTCAATAATCATACTAATGACAGCAGGTTAAAAAGGTAATAGCTCGCTTAGTCTTTACAAAAGACTAATGATTTATAATTCCAACTTTTTAGGAAAAGGAAAACAACATGTCAGTCAACATTAGTGCGCTGCTTGGGAGCATATGAAGATATTTGAATCATATCGATGTGTTCGTTTTGTGACTCTTTTGATAATTGTGGTGTTGATATGTGCATATCTATATATGTATTGTACCTCTAGTTTTGCACCCCACAGTGGAATATATATATTGGCTATGGTTAATATTGTTGTAGAAAACCTATAAGTATTTTTTATGTGTTGGACTTGAGCGCATGGTCATACTCATTGTGATTAAAAAGTTTATTCATGTTTATAAAAGAGTTTATAGTGATTTGTACGAACTACGGACCGTTACAATTAAGTGGTATCAGAGCCAGGTTTTCCCAGAGCCTGGCCGCAATGAGTATGTACATACGACCAATGTTTAAATTTACAACATAAAGCGTGAACAGGTGAATTGGTAAACTGATTATATTGTGTTTTATTGTTTGAAGGATTCTTTACCGACGGTGAGGGAAGCAATGTCAGAGGGTTGTGATGCATCCCAACAAGAACCTCCACAGCGGGAACATTTGTCAGTGGAGCAGCCTGTGCGCCCGCAATACGAGTCGTCGGCGCAACCCCAATTGACAGACTTTGCCCGCGTCCTGGCAGAAGCTATTAAAATAGTGCAGGATGTCCCTCCAACCGTACCATCTTCAGAGTCTGTTGGGCCTTCGCAATAGAGACATTTTGATGTGGACTTAAAACAATTTCTAGAGTTGAAACCACCTGGATTTAGGGGTGGTCTATCGCCCCTGGAGACGGAAGACTGGATCTCTCGAATAGAAACCATATTTGAGGTTATGCTTTGCCCAGAGGAGCGAAAGGTGGGCTTGGTCACTTTTCTTCTTGAAGGAGAGGCTAAACGGTGGTGGTTAAATGTTCGTGGATGGTTATCTGGTCGAGGGCAAGGTAGCGTTTCCTGGAGCATGTTTGTCCAAGAATTTACAGGATGGTTTGTGCCTTAGTCGGAGAAGAAGTTACTGCAAGATAAGTTCCTACGTTTGGTACAGGTGTCCCCGATCCGTACTCGAGTATGAAACCGAGTTTGCGAATCTCACATTTTATGCTGAAGCTTTCGTACCAAATGAGAAAGAGAGGTGTCGTTAGTTTCAAGAAGGCTTACGGGACAGTATTCAGGAGATATTAGTACCACTTGAAATTAAAGAGTATGGGGCTTTGGTACAGAAAGCGCGTTTGATGGAGATAGATGCAGAGAAGAGACAGAGAAGAAGGGAATTTGTGGAAAAGAGATCCCAGTGGACTGCAAATAAGGAACCTTCAAAATCAGGCGCATCGTGGAAATCTGGAGACTCTGGGAGCGACCTCGTCCGGCAGAAAGCAGGAGTGTTATGCAGCCTCAAGGTCAGGAACAAAAGTGTGGGACGTGCGGAAAGTCTCACAAAGGGCAATGTCTCGTGGGGAGTAATGTTTGCTATTTATGTCGTCAGCCTGGACATCGGCAAAGGGAATGTCCTAAGAGGAAGGAAGGAGATAGTAGTTCAAAAAGGTTTCCAGCTCCTCAGGGTCAAAAAGTCTATCAAATGGGTGTTTCCAAGGAAAGTGAATCTCTTGCCTCCACTTGAACCCCAGTGGGAACGTCAGTAGAAGAACGTCAGATTCAGCCTCGTGTATTCAATTTGAGTCAACAAGAGGCTATCACGGATGACACAGTGGTGACGGGTATGATTTTTGTTGATGTCCATCTACTGAAGGTTTTATTTGATACGGGTGCTAGCCACTCTTTTATGTCCACTAGTATATTGAGTATTGTTTCAGCAAAACCATACTCAACACCCGGTATTCTTTACGTCACCTTGCCAAATAATCAACAAATTTCTACACAACAACGAGTAGGCACTTCCTTTGTGTTGAATGATAAAATATTTACGATCGACTTAGTAGTTTTACCACTTACAGAATTCGATATGATATTGGGTATGGATTGACTAACTCAGAATGAGGCAATAATTAATTGTAAGAGCAAAGAAGTGATGGTAAAATGCTCAGATCAAAGTATAACCATTTTTCAAGGGTTAAGCGAGGTATCCAACATGTTCATCTCTTCACTGAAAGCGTTTAAAAAGATCCGGAAATGATGCGAAGCTATGTTAGTCATTGTTAGAGGAAGCACAACAGAAAAGAAAGACATTCAAACGGTACCCCTGGTACGTGAGTTTCAAGAACTGTTTCCTGAAGAACTCCCAGGACTTCCTCCGAGAAGAGAAGTCGAGTTTGAAATCCATTTGGAAGAAGGAGCGAAACCAGATGCAAAGACACCATATCGGATGGCTCCAAAAGAACTCGCTGATTTGAAATGTCAGTTGCAGGAATTAATAGACAAAGACTTTATTCGACCTAGTACATCTCCGTGGGGAGCCCCGGTGTTGTTTGTGAAGAAGAAACAAGGGACACTGTGGTTATGCGTGGATTACGGGAATTGAATAAATTAACCGTGAAAAACAAATATCCTTTACCACGCATAGAGGATTTGTTTGACCAACTTGTAAATGCAAAAGTGTTTTCAAAACTGGATCTGAGATCAGGTTATCATCAGCTACGAATAAAAGAGGAGGATATTTTCAAAACTACTTTTAGCACAAGGTATGGACATTACGAATTTGTAGTAATGCCCTTTGGATTAACCAATTCTCCTGCATCATTTATGGATATGATGAATCACATTTTCAAGGATTATCTGGATAAATTCATCATTGTTTTTATTAATGATATACTCATTTATTCAACGTCTGAGGAAGAACACGCCCAACATTTGAAGTTAGCATTGCAGAGATTAAAAGAAAGTCAACTGTACGCAAAATTTGCGAAATGCGAGTTCTGGTTGAAGGAAGTTTCATTTTTAGGGCATGTGATTTCAGAACAGGGTTTATCTGTAGATCCGGCAAAAGTTGATTCGATCATTAACTGACCACAACCTACCAATGTGACAGAAATGCAGAGTTTTCTTGGGTTGGTACGGTATTATCGACGATTTGTTAAAGATTTCTCCAAAATTTCCTTACCATTGACACAGTTAACACGAAAGAGTATCCCTTTTCAATGGAATGAAAACAGTCAGCTCGCTTTTGAAACACTAAAAGAAAGACTAACGATAGCTCCTGTGTTAATACCGCCATCAGGGTCAGAGGGATTTCAAATTTACAGTGACGCGTCTTATAAGGGTTTAGGTTGTGTTTTAATGCAACAAGGGAAAGTAATCGCCTATGCCTCGCGTCAACTGAAGGATGCTGAAAAGAATTATCCAACTCATGATCTCGAATTAGCTACAGTAATTTTTGCTCTGAAAATCTGGTGACACTATCTATATGGGGTGAGATGCGAAATTTTCACAGATCATAAAAATTTAAAATACATTTTTACACAGAAAGAATTAAACTTTCAACAGCGACGTTGGCTAGAATTTATAAAAGATTATGATGTAAACATTCAATATCATCCTGTAAATACAAATGTCGTTGCCGATGCTTTGAGCCGCAAGAGTGCTGTTGAACCACCAGCTTTGAAAATATATAATGTGCAGCTCTTGTGGGAACTGGAAAAGATGGAGGTAGTCCCCATTGTGTCATCAGAAGGTAAACAGTCTCAAATATTTCAGATGCAAATTCGGTATACCTTAAAGGATAGAATCTTGAACGTCATGCCGAAGGATACATATTTGATGTCATTGGTGGAAAAAGTAACAAAGGGGGAATCTAAAAGTTTTCCTGAACAGAACGGGTTGTTGTTGCTGAATGGTAGGTTATGTGTTCTGAATGTGGATAATTTACGAACGGATATACTATATGAGGCTCACAACACACCTTATTCAATTCACCCTGGTCGAACGAAAATGTATCATGACTTAATGGAGGACTTTTGGTGGCCTGCGATGAAGAAAGACTTGATAACTTATATAACATCATGTCATACATGCCAAGTTGTTAAATCCAAACACTAAAAGCCCGGGGGTTATCTGCACTCGCTCCCAATACCTGAATGGAAATGAGAGGATATTGCCATGGACTTCCTTTTTGGTTTACCTCGGAGTAAATTGGGTCATGACGGTATATGGGTTATCATTGATCGGTTAACAAAAAGTGCACATTTTATAGTAGTACGACAAGATGGACCGCTAGAAAAACTGAATGAAATATATATTGAAGTTATTGTTAAATTGCATGGGATACCTCGAACAAATATATCTGACCGTGATGGGCGCTTCACATCGGGGAATTGGAGACAGATTCATAAACATTTGGGAACGAAATTATTTTTTAGTACAACATTTCATCCTCAAACTGATGGGCAGACGGAGAGAACTATCCAATTCCGTAGAGGATCTCTTACGGATGGTTGTACTAGATCTCAAAGGCTCATGGGAGAAATATCTGGCATTAGTGGAGTTTGCATATAATAATAGCTATCAGTCTTCCATACAAATGGCACCATTTGAAGCATTGTATGGTCGACGTTGCCGTACACCATTAAGTTGGGCGGAAGATGGTGAAAGACAGTTGTATAATCGAGATAAAGTGGATAAATGACACGAGAAAATTGTACTTATTCAACAACGAATGAAGGTGGCGCAGGATCGCCAACAAAAGTATTATAATGCCAAACACCGCTTTATAGAGTTTCAAGTTGGTGATCTTGTGTGTTTAAAGATTAAACCTTTTAAAGGTGTTACTGTAACGCCCCGAAACTCAAAAGAGCGACGAGAGGCATTTTGTACCAAATTGTAGTAATGCCCTTTGGATTAACCAATGCTCCTGCATCATTTATGGATATGATGAATCACATTTTCAAGGATTATCTGGATAAATTCATCATTGCTTTTATTGATGATATACTCATTTATTCAACGCCTGAGGAAGAACACGCCCAACATTTGAGGTTAGCATTGCAGAGATTAAAAGAAAGTCAATTGTATGCAAAATTTGCGAAATGCGAGTTCTGGTTGAAGGAAGTTTCATTTTTAGGGCATGTGATTTCAGAACAGGGTTTATCTGTAGATCCAACAAAAGTTGATTCGATCATTAACTGGACACAACCTACCAATGTGACAGAAATGCAGAGTTTTCTTTGGTTGGCAGGGTATTATCGACGATTTGTTAAAGATTTCTCCAAAATTTCCTTACCATTGACACAGTTAACACAAAAGAGTATCCCTTTTCAATGGAATGAAAACTGTCAGCTCGCTTTTGAAACACTAAAAGAAAGACTAACGACAGCTCCTGTGTTAATACTTCCATCAGGGTCAGAGGGATTTCAAATTTACAGTGACGTGTCTTATAAGGGTTTAGGTTGTGTTTTAATGCAACAGGGGAAAGTAATCGCCTATGCCTCGCGTCAACTGAAGGATACTGAAAGGAATTATCCGACTCATGATCTCGAATTAGCTGCAGTAATTTTTGCTCTGAAAATCTAGTGACACTATCTTGAAAGTGATGTGTTAGATCTAATATACTCTAGAGGGGGGGTGAATAGAGTATTTGTAGGTCCTTATAAAACTATTACAGCTTCTGCTGTAATTAAAAGGTGCTGAATTAAAACAAAATAAATAAGCACACAACAGTCCTAAAAACACAAGCACAACAAGGACAAAAAGAAAAGGGGCAACCAAGCGACACAAGAAATTTTATAGTGGTTCCCCAACCTTGGTACATCCACTCTTCTACCACCCTGGTAGGAATCCACTCAGGTTTTTGATCAGGTGCCTGACACCAATGAGCTTTTGATCAGGTGCTCAAAAACTAAATCCTCAAGTCTTTTGATCCGGTGACTTGTAACCAGGAATCACTTTTGAAGGGAGATGACAACCCTTTACAGAGGTGGGGATGAGAGAGTGATGAAAGTATTCTTTTCTCAATCACAATGAGAAGACTATGTGGATTCAGTGATGTTGTCAAAGCTCCCCCTGAGATGTAGAAGAGTTCAGGAGAACTGGAGCTTTGCACAGGGTGATAGGACTTCAAGCTTTCAGCCTTGATCAGAGAGATCTTCAGGAACTTCTTTGATAGATGGAATATTTGTTGTCCTGTGAAGTGTCCTGGAGAGTTTGAAGAATGAAGACTCTTGATATTTGAATGATTGTTCTTCTTCTTCAGTATCAGAATTCTTGTGTCAGACTGAGAGCAGACGGGTTGAGTTTTTCTTGTTTGATACAGTAATCTTCTCTCTATATATGTTTCTTACTTTCTTTCTATCTGTCTGTATAAGAGAAAAGAGAAAACTCTCTTTTTATATTTTCCTGGGGAAATTGGTCTTTCGAATTTTGAATTCCTTCTTCATTCAATAATGACAGCCTAGAGAATAAGCAGCATTGAATAATTTCCCCAACTGTCCCGTGGAAAAATGGCAAGCAATAATCCTGGAGAATATCCCAATCAATGCTCCTCTAACGGTTATATTCAGAGAATGTTAGAGCATTGATTACCAAGGAATTATTGCAGTAATAATGGGGATAAGACTGGAAATGACTTAGTCTGGAATCGTCGAACAGATGACAGAAATCGTCGAACTGAGTCCACAGTTCATCGAGCTGAGATGTTGTGTTCATCGACCAGACGGCTTCTGTTAGTTGAGCTGAGTTCCATGATCGTCGAGCTGGAAACTGAACTCCTGTCTCTTCTGAACTTTGCCTATTCTGTGTCTAAAGTTCATCGAGCTGGTAAATGTGTTCGTCGACTGGAGTTCAGTCTAGACTTAGAATAATTTCTGAATGAAAGTGTTGAAGTACAGAGTCCAGAATTCGTCGACCAGAGAACTGGGTTCGTCGAACTGAGACTAGAGAACATAGTCTTGATAGAATGTTGTAGTAGTCCAAAGATTCGTCGACCAAAGAATAGAGTTCGTCGAGCTGAGAACTAAGTTCGTCGACCAAAGTCTGATACTAAGGACTTAGAATATCTTGATGTTTTCTGAACTTGAAGTGTTGTTGTAGTGTCCAAGTTTTCATCGACCTGAGTACCAAGATCGTCGAGCTCAGCTCAGAGAATTTACTCTGAGATCGTTGAGCTGAGCACGACTATCGTCGACCTGAGTTCGACGAACGTCGAACTCACTTTACAGAGTCTTGAAATATTTTAAGTCTTGAGTCTCTGCCAGTCTTGTTGATAGCTGGTCCATGTGATGTTGACTCTAAGGACTTGGCCTAGACTCTAGGATACAAGTATGACCCTGACTATACATTGTGGGTCACATGATCCTAAGTTAGTGAACCTAGCCCAAATCAAACTAGGGATCCAACAATCTCCCCCTATTTTGGTGAGGTTACTAACCACAGACTCAGACTTAAACTAAAAATAAACAAAGTAGAAAAAGCATATATCTGACAGAGATAGATAAAACCAGCAGTAGATATATATATACATGAGCTTTGTTCAGAAAATATAAAGCAGTTATAAATAATGCAGAAAGATAAAGAGAGTTCAAAATCACTTCTTCTGCTTCTTTTCCTTTGGCATTGCATCCTTGCTCTTGTCTCCTGGCTTTGTGAATATTATTTCTCTGTTAGGATCTGAAGCTTGCACACTAGTCATGGTCATGTCAGCAGCCCCTATAATCTTCAGAGATGTAGCCCTGAGGACAACTGCTTCTGGGTGCAACTTCATGTAGTCATCTACATTAAAAATCTTGTTAGCTTTATCAAATCTCTTAAGTTTCTCTTTCCTGTACTTTGACATGGTAGTATATTCAGAGGGATCCTTTCCTTCAGCTTTGGCCTTGTTAATCAGAGAAAGGCCTACAAGTTTCTGGAACCTGGCCATTCTGGCAGTAGTAGCTGTTTCAGGATCTTCAAAAGGAACAGGAGGAGAGGATGGTCTTTTAGAGCTTTCAGCTGGTTGATCTTCAGTGGATTGTTTCTGTTGTTGTTGATGTTGTTGCTGCTGCTGATGTTGCTTTCCTGAAGAATATTGTCTGTGCTGGTTGCTTTCATGATGAGATCTCCCTTGATGTCTTTAATATATTTGAATAAGGGCAGATCTTTGAGAACTAGAACCTGAAGCACCAGCAGCTGGAGGAGGTGGAGGAGGTGGATCTTTTCTGTATCTTTGAACTGGAGGAGGAGAGTATCTTCTACTTTTCTTCCTCTCCTTCTGCTGATTCTTGGACATCCACATCCAAGCTGGCATCCCTTTATATGGTGTTATCTTTTGAAGAATGTAATAAGGAGTGTCATTGTTTGGATTAGGCTTAGGAGCAGGAGGAGGAGCTTTTCTTTTCTTGGATACTGGCTTCCTCTTTGGTTCATCATCAGATTCATCATCATCATCCTCATCATCACTATCCTCATCATCAGATCTTTGAGGATTATCATATAAAGAATTCAGAGCCTTCAGTGCCTCAGCAGAAATGATAGGCTTATCAGGTTGAGAAGGAGCTTGAGCGGGAATATCAACAAGAACTGGAGGAGAAGCCATAGAAGAAGCTGGAGTGTCATCAACTCCGACAGTGCTTTCAGCAGCTTCCTTTTCCTCTTGTTGAATGTCAGCCAAGATCACATCATCCAGATCTGGCAATGGAGAGTCATTCATGACATAACTAGGAGCAGAAGAAATTGCTGAAGGAGCTGTAATAATTATGGGCTCAGGAACAGCAAAACTATCACTAAGTTGCTTTGCAACTTGTGGACTTACTGGGGATGTATATGGTATAATAGCCAAGGATGGCTTAGTAGTATGTTCTGCTGTAAGACATCTCAAAACTGCAAATTCAAAATTTTTCAACAAATTCTCTAAATCAACTGTAGGATTAATGATGAAATCACCACCAGTAGTTATTTTCTCAGAGACTGACTCTTCCAAGTACATGTCAGTATCAATAAAATATATAAAATCAATATCATCTGTATCAATATACTCTGTACAATCTGATTCTACTGCTGCTGCCTCTGCTGCTGGAGCTGCTACTGCTGGAACTACTGCAACTTCATCATCAGACATCTCCCCCTGCATGGTTTCAGTAAGACCTAAAGCCAGGCCCCTGACTGAAGATGGGGCAGTAGTGAGGGTAGTGATCTGTGCAGATAGGGTAGTAATTGAAGTAGCAAGAGGTGTAATGGCCTCTGATATTAGTGTTTTGAGAAGGGGAGTGAGGAGGGCAATAAGAGAAGTAATTGTGGAGGTGTCCAATGGTGGAGTGGTAGATGGTGTTGCAGAAGGTGTAGAAGTGGGAACTGTGGGAGGGATAGGAAGTGGAGCATCTAGTATGTGAACATCTGGAGGGGATGCATGTTGAGGGATGGTAGATGTTGATGGGGATGGATGGGTGGCATCTTCCATGTGGGTGTTTGGAGGAAAAGGGGAATTGGGAGGTGATGGAGGTATTTTGAAAAATGGTATGGAGGATAAATGAGAAGGAAGTGAAGATGATGGATGAGTTGGTGCTGGTGAAGCATGTGGAGATTCTGGTGGAGTAGGAGGTTGAGTAGGGGATGATGGAGGTGTGGGAGAGGGATGGATTTGTGTTGCTGGAAGGGGGGCTTGAAGAGGTGGTGGTGTTGGATGAATCTCTTCAGTAGGTTGGGGAGTGGCTTTAACAGCCCTGGTTCCTTCAGAAGCTGGGGTGGAAGAGGTAGAAGCCTTAGATGGCTTAGGTATGGTCCTCTCCCACCTGCCAAACAAGGCACAGGTAAGCCTTTTGCTGGCATTAATGAATATGGTCTGGGAGACCAGGGATTCAGCAGCCTTCTCCTTTAGGATGATCCCTAGGATTCTTCCAAAATACACTTTTTTCTTATTATTTTTCTTCTTTATCAGATCAAAGATGATCTGAGCCCAATCCACTTGCTTCTTATTTATCACTGCACACATGACCAAGAACTGATGCCTTGTGATGTAGTCATGGGCAGTATGCTTGCCATGCAAGAACTTCCCAATAATGTCTGCCAGAAACTTGTATGCTGCAGAAAGATGTTTCTTCAACAATTTATTTTGGTTGTCACCAGCATAACCCATCAGATTTAGCATCATATCAAACTCTTCAGAATCAATTTCTAATTCCTCTTCTCCATTTGACAAACCAAAGATTTCAGTTAAAACTGTGGGAGTTAAGGAAACAGTGTTACCCGCGATTGATCCTGTCATAGTATTTTCTTCAGATGTAGATGAAGTATAGACCCATTCTCTGATTTCTGTTCCTGCCAACTTTATCCTTGTAGTCATCAAGTTCTTCAAATTCTGTTCTTCCAGAAGTTCCAGAATATATAGAAAGATTGGATCCGAGTGCTGGAACGATTCGAAGTTAACATCAAATCCGGTGTCAAACTTCATAGCGGATAGAGCTCCTGCTGGAATCGCCATGGAATCACCTGCAAAAGAGAGAAACGACGATCAAGTGCAAGAGAACAGAAAGCGCGGGACGGAGGTCGAAGAAAACCTAGATATAAGGTTTTCCATAATATGAATCGACAAACTCCATTCCACGAAAAAAAAACAATTCTTCGAACTGAGTTCGACGAAATGATTTAGAAGTAAATAATTCGTCAATCTCATCCTAAAGAATTGAATACAATACATCGAGCGTCGTTCGACGAATATCTTCTGAAGCAAGTTCGTCGATCTCCGGTCGACGAAAATTGTTTCACTCACAGAGTGTTCGTCGACCTCTGTTCGACGAAGATCTCTCAAACTCTCCCCGGTTCGTCGAACTTCGTTCGACGAACTTTGGAAAATTCATCGAGTGCAGACATAACTTAAACTAAATCTTCTCCATTTATCATTCCAAGCTGATTTAAAAAGAATACATGATTTTTCTCATCCAGAGGTTTGGTGAATATATCAGCTCTTTGTAAATCAGTGTAGATATAGACAAGATTAATTTTATTTTTGTCTACACACTCTTTAATGAAATGATGTCTAATGTCTATATGCTTTGTCCTACTATGATGGACTGGATTCTGTGCTATGGCTATAGCACTTGTGTTATCACAAAGTAGAGTTGAATTATTTAAGTTGAGACCATTATCTAGTAGTTAGTTTTATATCCATAGTATCTGTGAGCAACAGCTACCAGCTGCAATGTATTCGGCCTCAGTAGTGGAGGTTGACACAGAGGATTGCTTCTTACAAAACTAGGACACTAATCTCATACTAAGGAACTGGCAAGTTCCTGAGGTACTTTTTTTGTCCACCCTGCATCCAGTAAAATCAGCATCTGAGTATCCAGTTAACTCAAATTCTAATTCTGTGGGATACCATAGGCCTAGACTAGGACAAACCTTTATATATCTCAAAATTCGTTTTTGGAAAATAAGGTGACATTCTTTTGGGTTCACCTGGAATCTAGCATAAAGACATGTGACAAACATGATATCAGGTCTGATAGCTGTGAGATATAGTAGGGACCCAACAATGCCCCTATATAGTTTCTGATCTACAGGTTTCCCTGATGCATCAGAGTCAATCATAGCATTTATAGTCATAGGTGTTTTCTTTGCTGAGGCATCAGCCATCCCAAACTTCTTTATTATCTCTTTAACATATTTAGCTTGGGAGATGAAGATGCCATCAGGGAGCTGTTTCACTTGGAGACCAAGGAAATAGGAAAGCTCACCCATGCTACTCATTTCAAATTTGGAATGCATGAGGTCAGAAAACCTCTTGCATAATTTTGAATCAGTAGACCCAAAGATGATGTCATCCACATATATTTGTACTAACAAGATATGGTCTTTATGATGTCTAGTGAAAAGTGTTTTATCTACTATGTCTCTAATGAATTTATGCTCTAATAATAAGCTTGTTAGGGTCTCATACCAAGCTCTTGGAGCTTGCTTTAGACCATAGAGGGCTTTATGCAACTTGAATACATGCAAAGGATGAGTTGGAGAGACAAAACCTGGAGGTTGTTCAACATAAACCTCTTCTTTTAATACTCCATTCAAGAATGCACTCTTCACATCCATTTGGTAGACCTTGAATTTCTTGTAGGCTGCATAGGCTAGGAATATTCTTATGGCTTCTAACCTTGCAAGAGGAGCAAAGGTTTGATCATAATCTATTCCTTCCTCTTGCCTGTAGCCTTGAGCAACAAGCCTAGCCTTGTTTCTCACAATAACTCCTTGGGCATCAAGCTTATTTCTGTATACCCATTTGGTTCTAATAACTGGGTAGTTTTGTGGTCTTGGAACGAAATCCCAAACTCTACATCTCTCAAACTGATTTAATTTCTCCTGCATTGCAATGATCCAGTGGGGATCTTGCTCTGCATCATGAATGGATTGAGGTTCAATCTGAGAGAGAAAACAGGCATGCATCACATCTTGATTGAGTTGATGCCTTGTCTATACACCTGCTGATATGTCTCCAATCACATGAGATCGGTGGTGATCCCTAAGTGTGATAAGATCAGTGGGTGGAGTTGGTTGTGCAACAACATTTGAAACCAATTCCTCTTGTGGAATTATGTTGGCTGTTGTAGGAGAGTCAATCCCTTCAATGTTTTCTTCTTCACTATCTTCATTGACTTGTGGAGAGGGATGAGTTGGAACCTCTTGGGTAAGGTTTAGGTCATCCAACTTCTCACACAAGTGAGGTACATGCAAAGAGTTACTGGTTGTAACGTCTTTCTCCTTGCAATATATGTTAGTCTCATCAAAGCTTACATGAATTGATTCCTCAATTTTCAGTGATGATTTATTAAAGACCCTATAGGCTTTGCTTACTTGGGAATATCCTAGAAAAATTCCCACTTCAGCCTTAGCCTCAAACTTTCTAATGTATTTCTTATTGTTATTATGTATATAACAGGTACAATAAATACTTTAAAATAGTTGATTTTAGGTTTCTTCCATTTAAGCAATTCATAGGGAGTCCTGTTCTTTAGTTTGTGAATTGAGCTTCTGTTCAGGACATAGTTTGCAGTGTGTACAGCCTCTGCCCAAAAGGTTAGTGGCATATATGCATCAGCAAGCAATATACATGTAGCTTCAATGAGTGTCCTATTTTTCCTTTCAGCTACCCCATTTTGTTGAGGAGTTCTAGGAGCTGAGAAGCAATGCCTGATACCTTCTTTCTCACAGAACTCATGCATAAGAAGAGACTCAAACTCTGTGTCATGATCACTTCTGATCAATGCAACATGAGTAGAGAACTCAATCTGTATGCTCCTGAGAAAATCTGTAAGAACCTTGAAGGTATCTGACTTAGATCTCAGAAAGGATACCCAAGTGAACCTTGAGAAGTCATCCACAATGACTAAGGTATAGGATTTCCCTCCTAGGCTTTGTACAGCTATGGGTCCAAAAAGATCCATGTGTAGCAAATACAAAATCCTAGGTGAATCACTTTTATTAATGGATTTGAAGCTAGATTTAGTTTGCTTGCCTAATTGACAAGCCCTGCAAAGGCCTTCCTTCTTGTAGGGACCAGTAGGTAGACCTCTAACAAGGTTATCTTTAGATAGCCTAGCAATGTTTTTCAGATTTACATAACCTAGTCTTTTATGCCATAAATCATTCTAGTTACTAGTTAAATTAAGTAAACAGATATCAGAAGTGGCAGATAGAAAATCAACTAAGTATATGTTGCCTTGTCTATTTCCAATTAAAACATGATTGTTTCCTTTAGATGAAATAATACAAGAGCTAGAGTTAAAAGTTACCTGATAACCTTCATCACAAAGTTGACTTATTTAGATGAGGTTATGTTTGAGTCCTCTTACATATGTTACTTTCTTGAATGTAACTGTTCCAATCTTCACTGCTCCATATCCTTCAGACTGGCCACTTTTTGAATCACCAAAGATCACCTTTGTCCCTAGCTTGAACTTGTAATTGGTGAGATTGTCCTTACTACCTGTCATGTGTTTGGAGCATCCACTGTCCAGGTACCATGGCTGATTCACTCCTGGACATCTCTTCTCCTGATCTTCAGCTGATAGGTTTTCTTCATTATCAGATTCATCTGTATCTGATCTGCTACTGCTTGCATCAATTGCCATGAAGCAAACCTCCTTTGCCTTGGCCTCCTCTTCTTCTTCACTAGAGCTGGAAGATGTGGATTCATCTTCTGTGTCACTCCATGTTTCAGCCACAAATCCTTTGTCCTTCTTTTTATGCTTGCTGGAAGAGGGCTTGCTGTAATGCTTGCTTCTTGATTCCTTCTCTCTTCTTCTTTCCTTCTTTTGATTTTCAGGACATTCAGACATGAAATGTCCTGGTTTCCTGCACCCAAAACACACTACCTCTTTAATGGGGGTTTTGTCATACCTTGGCTGACTGTCATTTCTGGATGACTTCCTTGTGAAGTCTTTCCTTGCCATTTTGAAAAATCTCTTGGCAAAGAGACTAATTAGCTCTTCATTGACTATTGGGGCTTCAGTTTCTTCAGCAACCTTGAATGCAATGGATTATTCTTTCTTTGCTGGAGGAGGAGTCATGTGTTCCACTACTTCTCTGGACTTGATTAGCTGCTCATAAGATTTGAGATTTCCTAGGAGAGATTTAGTTGAAATCTCATTCAAGCTTCTGGCCTCTTTGATTGGCCAGATCCTAGTGTCCCATGAGCTTGGGAAGCACATTAGGATCTTGTAATTCAATTTAGTCAAGGTGATTTCTTTATCTAAGGTCCTTAGCTCACTGATGATGGAGTTAAGCTTGTTGTACATCACTTCAACTGTTTCTGCCGCATACTTCTTGAAGTTTTCATATTGTGTGATGAGGTTTGAAACCAGACGACACAAGAAATTTTATAGTGGTTCCCCAACCTGGGTACATCCACTCTTCTACCACCCTGGTAGGAATCCACTCAGGTTTTTGATCAGGTACCTGACACCAATGAGCTTTTGATCAGGTGCTCAAAAACCAAATCTTCAAGTCTTTTGATCAGGTGACTTGTAACCAGGAATCACCTTTGAAGGGAGATGACAACCCTTTACAGACGTGGGGATGAGAGAGTGATGAAAGTCTTCTTTTCTCAATCACAATGAGAAGACTATGTGGATTCAGTGATGTTGTCAAAGCTCCCCCTGAGATGTAGAAGAGTTCAGGAGAACTGGAGCTTTGCACAGGGTGATAGGCCTTCAAGCTTTCAGCCTTGATTAGAGAGATCTTCAGGAACTTTTTTGACAGATGGAAGATTTGTTGTCCTGTGAAGTGTCCTGGAGAGTTTGAAGAATGAAGACTCTTGATATTTGAATGATTGTTCTTCTTCTTCAGTATCATAAATCTTGTGTCAGAATGAGAGTAGACGGGTTGAGTTTTTCTTGTCTGATACAGTAATCTTCTCTCTGTATATGTTTCTAACTTTCTTTCTATCTGTTTGTATAAGAGAAGAGAGAAAAATCTCTTTTTATATTTTCCTAGGGAAATTGGTCTTTCGAATTTTGAATTCCTTCTTCATTCAATGCTGACGGCCTAGAGAATAAGCAGCATTGAATAATTTCCCCAACTGTCCCGTGGAAAAATGGCAAGCAATAATCCTGGAGAATATCCCAATCAATGCTCCTCTAACGGTTATATTCAGAGAATGTTAGAGCATTGATTACTAAGGAATTATTGCAGTAATAATGGGGATAGGGCTGGAAATGACTTAGTCTGGAATCGTCAAACAGATGACAGAAATCGTCGAACTGAGTCCACAGTTTGTCGAGCTGAGATGTTGTGTTCTTCGACCAGACGGCTTCTGTTCGTCGAGCTGAGTTCCATGATCGTCGAGCTGGAAACTGAACTGCTGTCTCTTTTGAACTTTGCCTATTCTGTGTCTGAAGTTCGTCGAGCTGGTAAATGTGTTCGTCAACTGGAGTTCAGTCTGGACTTAGAATAATTTCTGAATGAAAGTGTTGAAGTACAGAGTCTAGAATTCGTCGACCAGAGAACTGGGTTCGTCGAACTGAGACTAGAGAACATAGTCTTGACAGAATGTTGTAGTAGTCCAAAGATTCGTCGACCAAAGAATAGAGTTCGTCGAGCTGAGAACTAAGTTCGTCTACCAAAGTCTGATACTAAGGACTTAGAATATCTTGATGTTTTCTGAACTTGAAGTGTTATTGTAGTGTCCAAGTTTTGGTCGACCTAAGTACCAAGTTCGTCGAGCTCAGCTCAGAGAATTTACTCTAAGATTGTCAAGCTGAGCACGACTATCGTCGACCTGAGTTCGACGAATATCGAACTCACTTTACAGAGTCTTGAAATCTTCAAAGTCTTGAGTCTCTGCCAGTCTTGTTGATAGTTGGTCCATGTGATGTTGACTCTAAGGACTTGGCCTAGACTCTAGGACACAAGTATGACCCTGACTATACATTGTGGGTCACATGATCCTAAGTTAGTGAACCTAGCCCAAATCAAACTAGGGATCCAACATATCTATATGGGGTGAGACGCGAAATTTTCACAGATCATAACAGTTTAAAATACATTTTTATATAGAAAGAATTAAACTTTCGACAGCGACGTTGGCTAGAATTTATAAAAGATTATGATGTAAACATTCAATATCATCCTGGAAAGGCAAATGTCATTGCCGATGCTTTGAGCCGCAAGAGTGTTGTTGAACCACCAACTTTGAAAATATATAATGTGCAGCTCTTGCGGGAATTGGAAAAGATGGAGGTAGTCCCCATTGTGTCATCAGAAGGTAAACAATCTCAAATATTTCAGATGAAAAATCGGTATACCTTAAAGGATAGAATCATGAACGTCATGCGGAAGGATACATATTTGATGTCATTGGTGGAAATAGTAACAAAGGGGGAATCTAAAAGTTTTACTGAACAGAACGGGTCATTGTTGCTGAATGATAGGTTATGTGTTCCGAATGTGGATAATTTACGAAAGGATATACTATATGAGGCTCACAACACACCTTATTCAATTCACCCTGCTCGAACGAAAATGTATCATGACTTAAAGGAGGACTTTTGGTGGCCTGGGATGAAGAAAGACGTTATAACTTATATAACATCATGTCATACATGCCAAGTTGTTAAAGCTGAACACCAAAAGCCCGGGGGTTATCTGCACTCGCTCCAAATACCTGAATGGAAATGAGAGGATATTGCCATGGACTCCGTTTTTGGTTTACCTCGGAGTAAATTGGGTCATGACGGTATATGGGTTATCATTGATCGGTTAATAAAAAGTGCACATTTTATAGTAGTACGACAAGATGGACCGCCGAAAAAACTGAATGAAATGTATATTGAAGTTATTGTTAAATTGCATGGGATACCTCGAACAATTATATCTGACCGTGATGGGCGCTTTACATCGGGGAATTGGAGACAGATTCATAAGCATTTGGGAACGAAATTATTATTTAGTATAGCATTTCATCCTCAAATGATGGGCAGTCGGAGAGAACTATCCAATTCCTAGAGGATATCTTACGGATGGTTGTACTAGATCTCAAAGGCTCATGGGAGAAATATCTGGAATTAGTGGAGTTTGCATATAATAATATCTATCAGTCTTCCATACAAATGTCACCATTTGAAGCATTGTATGGTCGACGTTGCCGTACACCGTTAAGTTGGGCGGAAGATGGTGAAAGATAGTTGTATAATTGAGATAAGGTGGATAAATGACACGAGAAAATTGTACTTATTCAACAACGAATGAAGGTGGCGCTGGATCGCCAACAAAAGTATTATAATGCCAGACACCGCTTTATAGAGTTTCAAGTTAGTGATCTTATATGTTTAAAGATTAAACCTTTTAAAGGTATTACATGGCTGCGATGTATTGGAAAGTTAAGTCCACGTTATGTGGGACTATTACCTGTTCTAGAACGAGTGGGCGAAGTCGCGTACCATTTAGAATTATCAGAGGAGTTGCAAAGGTTGCATAATGTGTTTCATGTGTCGGCACTTCGTAAATATGTCCGAGATCCTGAAAATATTATTCCAACTACAAATATACAAATTGAAGGTGATTTTTCTAGCCCAACGAAACCATACCAGATTATTGATCAGCAAAGTAAGAAATTACGCAATCGAGATGTGAACTTTATGCACGTATGGTGTACAGGGCATCCTCGAGATGAAGCAACATGGGAACGGGAAGACACTATACGAGGTCTATTTCCTCTATTATTCGACGAACATACGAAGTAATTTTCGGGGACGAAAATTTATCAGGAGGGAAGAATTATGACGTTCTACATTGGTATGTTTATGTTATAACATCAAATATGTATCTTTGTTGTTGTCTTTGTTGTTGATAATAAAAGAATTATGAGCATCTTATATATATATATATATATATATATATATATATATATATATATATATATATATATATATATATATATATATATATATATATATATATATATGTATATCCTGAAAACACTAAATCACCTATGATGAAAAAACAACAAAATTTAAAGCACTTTGGGGGTTTTCATTTTAATATGTCTATGTATTATGTTCTAACGAAATTGGAAGTCACATGAGTTCTACTTGAAAGTGGCTCAGGTAGTTGGATCGGGTATACTGAGGCTACTGTACAAACATGACTTAAATACTAAAATGTTAAAGGATTCATTATGGGTGAGGCGGTGGGTTGGTGAGGCGGTGCTAGAGATGTTTATAGCTGAGATGTTTTTTTATTCCTCATCTGGATTTATCTCACCGCCTGGAGCTTTCAGAAAGTAGAAGTGAGGGTAAAAACTGCAGTTACGTTTCTCTCTGTGTGTTGATTCGGATGATTTAGCCAGAAGATCATGGCTAGAAGGCGTTTGGGTGGAGATTTTGTGTTTTTGCTCAGCTTAAATCTTTCACTGTGAGTTGTTTTTCTCCTTCCCTATTCTCATCTTCTTCAATGAGTTTTTTAGGGGATGTAGTTTGGTTTCTCAAGCCCGCGACTGTTAGGGTTTTATAACTTTAATTGCGGATTTTTCCGGGTTTATTCTGGCATATAGTTGGTTTGTTTGGATTGTTCATTTGTAAAGTGTTGGGTACATTAGAAAATGTGTACCATATTTGAAGAAGCCTCACCTTACTCAATGATATGCATCAAGATGTATTTGATGTTGTTTTGAGTTTATATGTGCAGGTTAAGAAAATGCAAGAATGCAGGAAAAAGTTTCTAAGTCCATATGTCGACACCAGAAGAAGCTGTGTCGACACTTATGAAGGCCTGTGTCGACACTGGAGAAAAGCTGTGTCGACACTTGGAGTTAATTGTGTCGACACTTGGAATGGTTGTGTCGACACCTGAAGAAACTGTGTCGACATACAGAGGCAGTGTCGACACACAGAGAAGCATAGTCGACATCAACTGTGTCGACACACAGAGGCAGTGTCTACACACAGAAAAGTTTAGTCGATATCAACTGTGTCGACACACAGAGGCAGTGTCGACACACAGAAGACTTTGTCGATATCAACTGTGTCGACACACAGGACTTGTGTCGATACACAGCAGAGTTTCAACAAAGTTAAAGAAAAGAAGTGACTGTGTCGACACCATAGAACTAGTGTCGACACATTCTATAGATACTGTGTCGAGAAGCAATGTCAACACCAAGGAAGCTGTGTCAAGAAGCAGTGTAAACACCAAGGAAGCTGTGTCGACACCATCAAGGCTTGTGTCGACACTTATTCTACTTGTGTCGATACATGACGAAGTTCAGTCTCAACACTTTGCTGACAGAGACAGAGTTTCAAGAAGTGACTGGATGACTTGACAGCTGCCATTACCAACCCGTCTGCTGCAATTGTCAGAGCTGTCAGAAGTTTGTTAGAAACCGGATCAACCGGTTACCATGGAGGAAGTCTATATAAAGGCATTCTCCATCAACAGAAAAAGAGATTGATGATAGAAGTAAAAAAGATCGATACAGGAAAAAGTATACACACACAGTTACATAAAAACAGAAGAAGATTTTCGTCAGAAGATCTAAGAAGAAGCCGGAGAGAGAGAGCTCCATCTTTTGAAGTGAAGAAAGAGACTTAAATCAACAAGTCCCTCAAGTGCAGATCCTGAACAAGTCTGCCAAGAAGGATTCAGATTGATATCTGAATTTCAAGAAAGAAACTGATTGAAGATCAACATCAAAGGAGTTCAACCCTACTGAGTTCAGATTCAAGAAGCTTTGAAGAAAGCTAAGAGTGGTTGTTCTCTGCCATCAGATTCTTCCAAGAACTGATCAAGAAGCCATCTATCCTTTCTCTCTCTACCAGGGTGGTGGTAAAATACATTATTAAATCTATTTTCTGTAGGATCTTTTTAAGATCTGAGTTGTAAGCCTGATTTATAAAGACTGAGTTGTAGGAGATTTAGATCTCTGAGTGGTAGGCCTTATTGTAGGCCGAGGTAGGGCTGTGAGCCTGAGTTGTAGGAGATTGTTATCTCTGAGTTGTAGGCCTTGTTGAAGGCTGAGGTAGGGCAGATTGCCTGAGCTGTAGGAGTGTGGACTCACTCTGAGTTGTAGGAGTCTTGTTTGGGTTCTGAGCTGTAAGATCTGAGGATCTGAGGTGAAGGAAACAAGTTAGGCCGAAGCTAGCACACTGCTAGATAGGCGAAGGGGGAAAGTGGATGTACCCAGACCTTGGGGAACCACTATAAAAATGTGTGCAATCTATGATTGTGTGATTCTGTGAATTTTGTGCTGTGTTAGCTTTAGAATTAGCTGTTTTTGATTAATTAACTGAATAGTTATTCTGCCTTAGAAGAAAAAGGAATTACACCTATTCACCCCCCCCCCCCTCTAGGTGTTTAGGAACTAATTCTTTCATAAAGTTTATATATTGGCCGGTGACACTTATGTGTGCATGTGTTGCGGCCGACACTTGTTGTTCTTGATATCTCCTGGCCGCTCTGCCAAGGTGAATACATCATTGTGTTTATGTGGTTGCCCCTTTTTAGTACTTCAAGGTTGTTGCATGCTTGTGACACAATGATATTGCTGTATCCCTAGTATGATCCACGAAATTTCTCTGTTGCTAGTACTGAATCAGTGGTTGTACGTTTTCACCAGCGTTGAGTATTGGAAGTGTGAATCCTTCTTGATTGGGTATTACCTACTTTCATCTTTCATGGCTACATTTGATCTCTAGTTTAGTGTGATGGAGCACTCCATTTGGTATAACATTATGTATGCTGATCTTATTTTGGGGGAGATTGATTCACTGTTTGGATCATTTCTTCTTTGTCTTCACTCAAAGAATATCATTTTCAAGTCCGAAAATTCTAGATCACCCTAGACGTGACCTTGTAGCTACATTTGAGGTGCAACCCTGATATTCTTAATGAAATGGTTCCTAAACATATATCGTGAAGGATGGCATCGCAAGCCAGACATGGCGAGGACGTTGGGCGTGATATGGGAAAGGAAAATGTGCCGGGGAGCATTGTCTTCTTAATTGCTGCTTTCATTTGAGTAAACTCATGTACTTGCTAATATTGTGAACATAGCTATATTGGGACAGGTGAATTAATGAAATGTGATCTTACTCATAATAAATTCTAGCTATTATGTATGGCCTAAACTTAGGCAAACATACGAAGAAACGTCTGAGGGGATAAAATCAAAATAAACATCATTAATTGCATAGACATATGGTATTGTTAAGGGTTTGACGGAAATGAAATGTACATTAATGATGTTAACGGATACCAAATCAGTCGGCCAGAAGGCAAAGACGCGTGATGAACGTACTGATTTGGACAATAAAGCCCCTAAGGGGTTGGGCCCAAGTATTGAAATACTGATATGAAATACTGATATTGTACAATACCCTTAATAATACCCAATGTAAATTGCAGTCAATTGATGAATGCTTAGTACATTGCTATTCCTTATTCCTTCTTCTGATAAATAGTAGACATGAAAATAACAATGTTTTTGTACTATACATGGCTCCATAACCATATTGCTATTATTGTGTTTATTCAATAATCATACTAATGACAGCAGGTTAAAAAGGTAAGAGCTCGCTTAGTATTTACAAAAGACTAATGATTTATAATTCCAACGTTTTAGGAAAAGGAAAACAGCATGCCAGTCAACATTAGTGCGCTGCTTGGGAGCATATGAAGAGATTTGAATCATATCGATGTGTTCATTTTGTGACTCTTTGATATCTGTGGTGTTAATATGCATATATATATATATATATGCATATATATATATATATATATATATATATATATATATATATATATATATATATATATTGTACCTCTAGTTTTGCACCCCACAATGGAATATATATTGGCTATGGTTAATATTGTTGTAGAAAACCTATAAGTATTTGTTTTGTGTTGGACTTGAGCGCATGGTCATACTCATTGTGATTAAAAAGTTTATTCATGTTTATAAAAGAGTTTATTGTGATTTGTGCGGACTACGGACCGTTACACGCGCGGCCCGCGCGCGCCCAGACCCAGCGTGCGCCCAGGACCCGCGCGCAACCTGCGAGCACGGCCGGCGCAGGTAGCCAGTGCGCGCGCGGCCTGCCGGCGCGATCTGCGCGTGCGGCCTCCACACACAGCCTAGGCACGCGACCTATGCGCGCTCGGCCGGCATCTTCGTCCGCCCGATGCCTCAGTATGCACTATCCACCCGGACTTGGCATCGTCGTCCGTCAAATCCCCCTCTGAATACCTTGGAAGTGCTAGCCACCGCCGCCTCAGCCCTCTTACTAGAAGCTGACATGACAGCAGGAACCAAAGGAAATATCTCCTCTCTCGCTCACTTCGCTCTCGGATAGCAAATATTTGGGGGGCAATTGATGGGTTCCACCTTCATTTATAGAAGGGAGGCCCCTGCATGATCTCCTCCAAAAGTGGATCATGGGTGGCCCACCCCCTCCATGAACTATCATGAGGAGGAAATCATGGGGGGTGGGGCGAACACCCTCACCCCATGGAGGAAAATCGCCAGCCGGGCCGCCTAACCACTGCCGGCATCCGGCCTCCCGTCGGATTCGTCGCGGCAGGCCGCGGCCGACCTCGCCGCGGCAGGTCGCGACCGGCCTGGCCGGGCGTGCCGCGTTAGGCCATGCCGGCCTTGCCGCGGCAGGCCGCGGACGGCCAGGCCGGGTGCGCCGCGGTAGTCCGCAGCCGGCCCGGCCGTGCGCGCCGCAGCCGGCCGCGGCCGACCTTGCCGGGCGCGCCGCGTCAGGCCACGCCTGGCCTTATCGCGGCAGGCCACGGCAGGCCGCGGCCGACCTGGCCGGCCTCGCGGCGGCAGGCTGCGGCCGGCCTGGCCGGGCATGCCGCGGCATGACGCGGCCGGCCTGGCTGGCCTCGCCGCAACCAGCGGCGGCCAGGCCACGACATTCCGCCGCCGCCGGCCGACGGGCTGGCTGCCCCCGCCGCCGGCCACTTGGCCGGCCTCCTCCGACACTGTGGATGACCTCCCCACCGTCCGATTGAGGGGAGGCTCTCCTTGACGTCCGATCAAGAGGGTAACCACCCACTAACTCACTACTTTAGTGGTGGGGCCCGCCATGATCCACCCACAGAGGCTATAAAAGGGACCCCAAGGCCTCTTCATTCTGAACTTTTTCTCTGTTCCATGTCATCTTCTTCTTTAGGTAATAGCTCTGTCGGCCTCCTCCGTCGAGTCATCCTCCAGCCGCCGCAAGCCGCGAGCGGCCACCAGCACACCACCAGCTCACCGCCAGCAGGAAAAACACCCAAGTCCCGAAGCGAGCCCAAGGAAGAAGGAAACTCATGCAAGCAAACGTATGTCGCCCCAGCACCAGAGCACCAGGACCATCCCTTGCAGTTCAACACCCGAGTTACTCCCGCGGCACAGCATGTTGCCCATCGGGAGTCATAGTTGCTCTCTCTCCCCCAAGTTGTAACGGGAGCAGCCTGTCGCCCCGATTCTCCAACACATTGTAATCAGCAAAGGCTAGTGGAATTTGACCGGCACAGACCCGGTCACGTGGTTTTTTACCCATTTAAGTGGTTTTTCCACGTCATCACACCTTGTGTCAACTTCGCATCTTCATTGACTGTATGCGCGCTCGACCGCTCCGTGAGTTAAGGCGGTTCAAGAAACAACCGGTCTGACCGGGACGTCGAGTTAGACCACAACAAATATTAAGCGGCCAACTTATATTGAAGAATATTTGTGTAGATTATCAAAAAGAATTTTAATTTGTTGCTAAAATACTATTATACAATTAGTTCATAATTAAATTTTAATTGTACTTTAGTAGGAGCATGCCAACCCATAAGCATGCAAACAGGGTATATAATAATACTAATTATAATATAATATACTATAATAATGCTAGCTTGTACATTCCGGTTCTTAGTAGCGGATCCAGAAAATTAATTATGTGGGTGCACAATTTTTTTTGAATACGCCGCTGGGTTCTTAAAAAGTTAATATGAGGGGTCAGACATCAGCTTCCTTTGAAAAAAATTGAACGTTTTCATCTTATCGGAGCTGTTTCTCCCTCATCTGGTCACCGTTTTTGACGTATAAGTAGTCAAAATTCATTGCCTCGACGAGAGCAATTCAAATACACTAACAATTTTGAAAAATATTGGGGGTGTCAGTGTCCCTCAGGCCTCCTTTGGATCTGCCCCTGTCGGTTCTACTAAAATCGTGAACTGAACCGCTATGCTTATAGTTCTACAAATTTGAACCAAAATCTCAATTGATTTTATCGGTTTTGATTCTGGTTATGGTTCCAACATAATTTTTTTGAACAGTCATGTCAACTGTTTCGGTTCTGGTTCAACAAGTACCTAAACCAAGCTGACCGCTAACGGTTCGAATCGGTTCTATGCGGTTTTGCCTGGTTCCAATCAGTTATGTGTTATAATTTTAATCATTTTATAACTCTATAAATTGAGTCATTAGATATATTCACAAAGATTATTATATCTTTAGAAAATTATATTTGAAAAGAAGATTGAAATTAAAATTGTTTGATCAATATTTTCACAATTTCTTGAGTCTAAATATACAAAATTATACTAATACAAATATGCATGCAACAATATATATCTGATTTAGCAAACTGTATAAAAAAGAATCGATAACAATGTATGATTACAATAAACCTGATTCAAAAAATAATTAACATAAGTATGGTCTTTAGCTTGATGGACAACAAGTAACACTGTAATACTCGTGCTCAACAAAAACAGTCGCTCTACCGAAGTAGTTGTGAAATATCAAACATTATCATGCACAAAATAGGTAATATAAGCAACAAAAATAAATAATAACAACCAAATACCATTTTTGTAAGTTGACAGTCCATCAATATGTACGGCTACAATCGGACGGCTGATATAAGTATAGTCGTATAGATAACAAATATATAATTTTAATATTATAAATAATAATAATAAACAGATTGTCGTTCGGTTCTGTTTTGGTCTGTTCTGGATGGGGTCTAAAAATTTTGAAACCACTCAAGACATTTATGTTGCGGTTCCAGTTCCAGTTCGGATAATAAAATGAAGGAATCACATCCGAACCATTCTTGTTTTTGGTACCAAAATTCAAATCGGAGCCAGAATAATTTGCGAACGGTTCGATCCGGTTCATTGAAGTTCGGGTTCAATTCTAGTTTGGCTCACGATTTTCGATTATATGTGACAACTCTAAACTCACACAAGTATTTATTTATTTTAATGTCAAATAAATTTTAAAAATAACACATATTTAAGAATATTAGTTACAAAATATAATATTTAAAACATAATTATTTTAGATGTAGCGTACTGTTTTATAATGAAGACGTCTCACACAAGTAAAATTAGTTTATACATGTTGGAATTTAATTAAGATACTTTAGCCCAATCAAAAATAATTTCTCAATTTTCAAAAATAGTTGGTCAATAAAAAATAATTTTTGCTAATGCACACTACTGAACTATTAGGATGCGTTTGGCGAGGCTTATTTGCTAAAGTGAGGTTGGACAAAAATGTCATTGTCATACAATATATATTTGGCATGACAAATGTTATTACTGTTACCAAAAAAAGATATTAGTTTTGAGCAAATAAGCCGTGCCAAACCCAACCTTAGACTCCGTTTGGGGGGACTTATTTTCACCGATCAAGCGGGTACGACCGCATAAATCCGACCTTTTAAGGTCCGGTTCATGCGGTCGTAACCGCTTGACCGGTGAAAATAAGTTCCCCCGAAACGGAGCATAGTCAATCAAGAATAATTTCTCAATTTTCAATTTTCAAAAAAAATTTCTCAAAAATAAGACGTTCTTCACCTGCAGCTCTCGCTACTGACCTTGATCGTAAGTTCATTGTCCAGGTGCAGATAGTTGCGCCTGTCTAGACTCTGGAGGAGCTTGTTTGGCAGTGCAAGACTTAATGTGTCTTGCGAGTGTCGAGTTGCCACTGAGAGTAAGTAATTTCGAGTATTGTCTGCACATCACCTGTAACACCTACATCCGTTACATGACATATAATAGAATGCCTGACCGGGGCCCCACACCATATGACACAAACAGACAGTGAAGTTATAGGTTAATATCAAAAACCATTTGCATCCTTACTCAGGGCATTCTAGCGGAAGATTTTAAGTTGTATGAACTCAACTCATCTGAATGTCCACAATATATAACTCAACATTTATATATATAACAACACGAAGGAATGTTCTCCAAGTACACAACAAGTCTGGCCTTATGGCCTTATAGTTAAGCTTGATATCTATGAATTTCATACATCGGCACGCAGGCCAGCCACACATGAAAATAACATCATATGAACTTCTTTGGCCTTCGAGGTCCAGCATAGCAGCAGCGACAACATCAACAACAAGGGCTTCAACCCACTATTTTCTGCTCGGCTCTCCTGCACCTGCACAAGACAATCCACCGCAATGGTGGCAAACAAGGCAACGATCAGCGTTCAGCTGACCAATTTATAACGACCTTACCCCTTATCCGGGGCAGTGGTATTCCTTCCCTGCAAGCATAGCATTTTACAAGCAGATATATCACACAATGTGCACTCACGCACAATCAATATATCACAAACGTCGATCACGCGACCAGACGCTCCGTGCACTCAGGGGACATTCTTGGTGTGCCGGAAATACTAGGGTCCCACCGCCATTTAGGGCACATTCTTGGTGTACTGGAAATACCAGGGTCCAACCGCCGTTCGAAGGTTCGAAGCACAACGACAAACTTGAGCATTTCACTCCACGACCTTCAATGGGAGACTTTAGTCTTAATGGAGCGCAGGCCTAAGACTCTCATTATGTGATTTTACCGAATGCCAATACCCCAGGCACGCATGACAGACATCCATAATGCAGAGACAGTTCAGCCTTTTCCCATTGCTCAAATCGTCAATTCAATGACTAAACTGACGCGGGTCGGCCTCCCCTTATCTGTTCAGCACGAAGCCTTTTAAAGAGCTCACGAAGCTCACCAATAGCCACACTATCTCCTAAGGACTGGCTTCACAATCACAGGTTAGCTAGGAGGCATCGCCAGCGACACTCACAATCGCCCGGCGTTAGCGATAGAACTAATTTTCCATCCCCAGCCCTAACCTTATCTCGATCAACCATCCAGCAATTCCTGCAGCCCCCTGTAGTGACAGAAACACTGGTCTTTCATATCATACGACACAAGCATTTTGCGGGTATTTTCCTGGAATTTAACTCCAGTAATTCCTGCTAATACCCTTCACGGGCACAACCCAACAAATCCACAAACATACGCATTTGTACGCGGATTCTTCTCCGGTGCGCAAAATAAAACATCACCAATCTAGACCAACCTGTGCAGATGAGCTTCACACAATATGCCTATTCCGTACTACACATTTCCGGATCTACATGCAAGACATCTTGAGGATATCCAGAATCAACCCAAGGGGAATCCCTCAATACTCCACCTTTTGGTGGGGGAAACCCATGCATATGCCAAATTAAGGACTTTACATGTCCAAGGAAGAAAGATCGTTACCCTCGACGATCGCTTTGGAGCCATGGAAAACTAGCCGGATGAAAAGCACCGCAACGGCCTTGCATCCACGAATCTAGACTCGGCACGCGATTCGTGGCTCTGAAGCTCCACCGGCAGCCGGATTCCTCCTCCTCCTCCTCCCTTGCTCTCCCTACTCTCTACCTCTTAGAAAGAGATAGAAAGACCTTTGATAATGAGAGAGTTTATCCTCAACTCATAGCCTTATAACAGCAGGGGGATCTCAGGACCGTTGGATCCTAGTTGAAAGGAATAGATGGCCACGAAAAGTCCTGGAAGACACTTTCCTGGGCCGAACACGGTTTGTGACACGCCCGTGTCACAGGCCGTGTGCCTTAAGCGGCAAAGAAACCGACTTGACCCGACTAGGACACGGTCCTGTGACACGCCCATGTCACAGGTCATGTGCTAGACACGGCTTCGGACACGCCCATGTCCAGCTTGTCCTCACAGACCTGACCAAGCAAAGAGAAGGACACGGCCCTTGACACGCCCGTGTCACAGGCCGTGTGCCCAACTCAGAGATCGTCGAGTGAATTTTGTCGAGCTAACTCGAGAATACGTCGAGCGTATAGCAGGACACGGCCCTGGACATGCCCGTATCACAGGCCATGTACACAACTCGAGGATCGTCAAGTGCATTTCGTCGAGCTCACTCGAGACCGCCCTGCCAACACTCGAGTCCAGGACACGGCCATGGACACGCCCGTGTCCCCGGCCGTGTAACTCACACAGAGCAGGGCACGACTTTGGACACGTCCATGTCCCAGGCTGTTTTGCCCACCGTACTCAGCCTATTCAGCATCGAGATTTGGGGGCGTTACATCGCCTTATGCTCGGAGCCGACTTTCACTTTAAATTGTCGAAATATTTCCAAACTAACGTCGTATGCTTGTGCTCCACCACTTCGTGAGCGACCGATGATGATGAAGACGGCATCGTCGATGACATATTTGACGTAAAAAATAGTGGGGTAGGACTTGGGAGAGGTGGGACCGGGGAGTGGGGGGGGGGTTATATGATTTAAAAAAGACTTTTAAAAAAATATTTTTTAAAATTTTAATAATTTTTTAATTAAATTATTTATTATAGCTGTCAACCCTATTTAATAGGGTAAAAAGGGCTGGCAACTTTTGGAGGCAACGACTCTAAGAGCCATTGGAAACAACGGCTCTTAGAGATGTTGATTGTTAAAGGGGCTGGGCCGGGCCCGGCCCCGGGCTTAGCCTGGGCCTAGAAACCGGGCTTTTGCCCGGCCCAGCCCCGAGCTTAGCCCGGGCCTCGAAACCAGGCTTTGCCCGGCCCAGCCCCGATGAAAGATATTGTCCCTAAGCACCTAGAGGGGGGGTGAATAGGTGACTTGAATCTTTTTAACTTTTTAGGCAGCAAACAGATAATATCACAGAATTATATCTAATTTAACACAGCACACATTCAGCAATCACAACAACTCAGCAAACACAGTAGACACAGAGTTTTATAGTGGTTCCCCAAGCTTTGGGTACATCCACTTTCCCCCTTCGCCTATCTAGCAGTGTACTAGATTCGGCCAAACTTCTCCACTAACTCAGAACCCAAAATAGGCTCCTACACCTCAGGCCCAAAGCCCTACAACTCAGCTTTTTCACAAAGCCTACACTCAGCCACAAAGGCCTACACTCAGCCACAAAGGCCTACACTCAGCCACCAAGGCCTACACTCAGCCACCAAGGCCTACACTCAGAGATTTAACTCTCCTACCCTCAGCCTTTATAATTGCAGGCTTACAATCTCAGATCCCTAAGGATCCTACAAGTTATAATGAATACAAAATGAATAAACTCAACAACTTAGATGAAAGAGTGATAAGTTGTGAGCTTCTTGATGAGTTCTTGGAAGAACTCAACTGAAATCAGTCTGACTTGGCTTTCTTCAAAGCTTCTTGAAAGTAGAACACAATAAGACTGATTTCTCTGCAGTTGATCCTTGATCTCTGCTTCTTAAGATTCAGACCAATCTGAATCCTTCTTCTTAGCTGGGTTCCAACAGCTGATTTCTTGGATGGAGCTCTCTCTCTCCAACTTCTTAGATCTGCACTTGATTCTTCAAGGAATAGCAAGATCTTCTTTGTTGAATACTTGATTAATAATTTGAACAACTCCTTTGAACAACATCTTCTGTAGACAGTATAAGCCTATTTATAGGCCTTCTTCATGGTAACTGGCTGGTCCGGTCCATAACTGAATTCTGACAACTCTGACAAGTGCTGTAGACCGGCTGGAATGGCAGCTGTCAAGTCATCCAGTCAGATCTTGAAAATTCTGTAACTGTCTTTAAGTGTCGAGACTTTCTGTCTTTAAGTGTCGACACTTATAGACCAAGTGTCGACACAAGTTGTCTAAGTTTCGACACTAGTCTACAAGGTGTCGACACAACTCCTTGTGTTGTAGTTTCTATGTCTCGACACCGTTTCTTCTTCATGTGTCGACACTGAAATTGAGTGTCGACACAAGTACTTGTACTTCAGTATCTTTCTGAATTCTTCTAAGTGTCGACACATCTCCTTTGTGTCGACACATCTCCTTTCTGTCGACACATCTTCATGTGTTGAAACTGTTAAGGGTCGACACTGCTTCTTGGTGTCGACACATGTCTTCAGTGTTGATACTTGTTGAGTGTCGACACAGCTCCTTGTGTCGACACATCCTTCTTCTGTCGAGACTTCAGCTGAGTGTTGACACATCCCCTTAGTGTCGACACTTGTACTTAGAATATTCTTGAATCTTTGCTAATCTTTGCTAAGTGTCGACACAGCTCCTTGTGTCGACACTTTCTTCAAGTGTTGAGTCTTCAGCTAAGTGTCGACACATTGTTCTGGGTGTCGACACTTACTTCAAGTGTTGACTCTTCTGTTGTGTGTCGACACATTGTTCTGGGTGTCGACACTTGTACTTAGTCTCTGCTAGCTTTTGTTGAGTGTCGACACAGCCTCCAAGTGTCGACTCTTTCTGATATAGACACAGCTTCACTGGGTGTCGACACAACTGTTAAGTGTCGACACAACTTCACTGGCTTTTCTTCACTGAGTGTCGACACAGCTCCTTGTGTCGATACTTCTGTCTGGTGTCGACTCAGCATCCCTGGTGTCGACACAATGACTCCAAGTGTCGACACTGCTTGCCTGGGTGTCGACACAAGTCTTCTTAAGTGTCGACACTTTCCCTCTGGGTGTCAACACATGGACTTAGAAACTTTTCTTCTTTCCTGCAAATACTTAACCTGCACAAGGTAACTCAAAAGCACATCAAATACAATTTGATGTATATCATTGAGTTGGGTGAGGCTTCTTCAAATCAGGTACATTTTGACCAATGTACCCAACACCCGAGCTTAGCCCGGGCCTATAAACCGGGCTTTGCCCGACCCAGACAGGGTACCGGGCTGGGCAAATGCTCATATATGGGGTCTTGTTAGGCCCCATGACCCGGCCTGGGCCCGGGGTAGGCCTAGACCGGGCCCGATTTTTATGCACACCACTATGTATGAGTTGTGTTGGCTTCCTTATATAATATAAATCTTATATATTATTATACTAATATATGATAATAATATATAAGAGCCGTAAAACAGAGTCATCCAAGCAATTCAATTTCTTTGATCTTCGGCCTGATTGAGTCAAGATCTCTTTACGACTTGGTCTACTTCATTACAGACCTTTAGATGTCCGTTTCCGCGGGTTTTTCTCTATTAGGGTTTGAGGCTCAAAGTATTCTACTATATCTCATCTAAGTATGAAATAGGATATATATAGTACTTCCAGCATAGGGCCAAACCCTAGAATGACACGAAACCCGTTAACCTATTCCGAGTCGGTCCAAACACGAGCGGATATATTATATATAAATCTAACATTCTCCACATTGGATGAGAACCCAAACCCAACAGAAGCAACTAGTAGATCTATTAACAAAACTATTATATCACACACGATTTGCATAACTGCACCCAAAAATGGGAGTCGGAATAACCTTGGCTTAAGGAAGGGATGATGACCTAAGCCAAACATACGTCGACACCTCTTCTCATCAGAGCAGTGGATGGCACCTCCCCCTGCAGATCCAGATGAAGAAACCACTTGCAGAGAAAAAGTGATGAAGACAAAATGTTGTACAAGTTAAAATCATGTTATATGTAGACCATTTTTCAATTTTATGCAGTTTAAGGATAAATGCAGACAAATGACTAAAAATAATAGGAAGTGGTGAACTTGTATAGGTTTGGCTTGCACATAAACATTAGGAAATTTTCTGGCTCCCACATAGCCGAAGTGCTCCTGCATGCATAAAATAATATAATATAATACCTACCTTTGTGTACTACCACCCACTATCTTCTATAAATAACACCCAGCATGTCAGTCTTCGTAAATAATGGAGACTCTTCAATCCCCTTCTCCTCAATCTTTGGAATGTTCTCGCAAGTGTGCAGATTATCACCCAAGTGATTGGGGTGATTACTTTATTTCATTTCAACCAATAATTCCACCAAATGAGCTGGTATGTAGTCTCTATAGTGTCTAAGTTATTAGGTATATACGTATGTTTATTAAATTTTGAGGCCTAGATGAAATTATAGTCTATATAGCTATGATGGCTCCATCAATGTTTTGATTTTGTTTGCAAAATGAGATTGTAAAATATTACTAACAGTTGAGAAATATTTAAGGCTCTGTTGGGCATGAAGGTGGCCGGTAGTCGTGAACGCAATGGTTAATTATGAACCTTTGTTCATGAACAACGCCTAACCTCACCTAAGGAACTTCATTATCTTTTATGTTCAAGACAAGCTTTCTTTTCTTAGTGATGGTCATAGTCATTAATATCATGCCAAACATACGTTCTATGGCAATGTCGTTTTTGTTGAAAGTCACCTGAGGAAAAAACGCGGTGCACAAAACGGACCCTAAGGTTCGTTTTAGCACAACGGTGGCGGCGTGAACGTAGTGATTCTGAACCATCGTTCATGAACGCCCGATCTCACATAAGAAACTTTAACCAGTTTAATTTTATGTTCAAAATTAATTTACTGTTATCTTGCCAAACATGCATTCTAGGACGGTGATGTTTTTTGTCTGAATTTATCGGAGCAAAACCACAGCGCCAAAATGGAGCAAAAACGCTACGAGGGTGGTGTTGCTTCCCGTGCCAAGATTGCTCATAATTTTTATAAATATATATATTTTATAGAGTCTTTGATTCTTTTTAAATGCGGTTCAATTTGTTGAAAACCACTATAGTTTTATTATTGTTTGGTAAGAAAGTATTTTTTTAAATAACCATAATTAATTAAAAAATTAATGACGAGCAGAATGATTTTCAAAGATAAAAATATTTAAATAACTATGAACATGGTACTTGACGATTTTTTTCAAAGAGAGAATTATTTTTATATTTATGTATATTTACTGACGTTGAAATCGAGAAAATCAAAACAGTGTAATTGTATAAAGATGATTTATTATTTTATTATCGAGATAATACACGTATATTAACATATTCATAAATAAGGAATATTGCATGCAGTATGCCAGCAATTTATCCATTATTTTATTATCGATCATGGAAATATTGAAAGCAAAGTCGCAGGGCGTTTTTAATTAATTAACAAATTAAATATTAAGCGGCCAACTTATATATATTTGTGCAGATTATCAAAAAGAATTTTAATTTGTTGCTAAAAGACAAAGACTATTATACAATTTGTTCATAATTAATTCTTAATTGAACTTTTGTAGGAGCATGCCAACCCATAAGTATGCCAACAGGGTATATAATAATACTAATTATAATATAATATAATATACTATAATAATGCTAGCTTGTACATTCTCGTTCTCAGTGGCGGATTCAAAAAATTAATAATGTGAGTTCACAAATTTTTTTTGAATGCGTCGTTGGGTTCTTAAAATATTAACATGGGGGGGTGGGGGGGTCAGACATCAACTTCCTTTAAAAAAAATTGAACGTTTCCATCTTATCGGAGTTGTTTCTCCCTCATCTTGCCACCGTTTTTGACATATAAGTAGTCAAAATTCATTACCTCGACGAGAGATATTCAAATACACAAACAATTTTGAAAAATAATGGGGGTGCTAGTGTCGCTCGGGCCTCCTCTGGATCCGCTCCTGCTGGTTTTTATAAAATCGTGAACCGAACCGCTATGATAATAGTTCTCCAAATTGGAACCAAAATCTCATTTGATTTTATAGGTTCTTATTCTGGTTATGGTTCCAGCATATTTTTTTTGAACAGTCATGTCAACTGTTTCGGTTCTGGTTCAACAAGAACCTAAACCAAACCAACCGCTAACGGTTCGGCTCGGTTCTATGCGGTTTGGCCTGGTTCCAATCAGTTGTGTTATAATTTTAATCATTTTACAACTCTCTAAATTGAGTCATTAGATATATTCATAAAGATTATTATCTATTTAGAAAATTATATTTGAAAAGAAGATTGAAATTAAAATTGTTTGATCAATGTTTTCACGATTTCTTGAGTCTAAATATAAAAAATTATACTAATACAATATGCTACAATCGGACGACTGATATTATCATACTAATAAAATGTTTTCACGATTTCTTATTAATATAATCATCAACAAAATTAATTAACAACAACCAAATACCATTTTTGTAAGTTGACATAGTCCGTCACTAAGTACGGCTACAATCGGACGACGCTACAATCGGACGACTGATATAAGTATAGTCGTATAGATAACAAATATATAATTTTAATATTATAAATAACAATAATAAACAGATTGTCGTTCGGTTTTGTTTCGGTCTGTTCCGGATCGGGTCTAAAAATTTTGAAACCGCTCAAGATATTTATGTTGCGGTTCCAGTTCCGATCCGGATAATAAAATGAAGGAATCACATCCGAACCATTCTTGTTTTTGGTACCAATATTCAAATCGGAACCTGAGTAATTTGCGAACGGTTCGATCCGGTTCATTGAAGTTCGGGTTCAATTCCAGTTTGGCTCACGATTTTTGGTTATATGTGACAACTCTAAACTCACCTTACCTTGAGCTATTTCTGTTGATGTATAAAAATTTTTTATTTAAGTATTTATTTATTTTAATGTCAAATAAATTTAACAAATAACACGTAATTAAGAATATTAGTTACAAAATATAATATTTCAAACATAATTATTTTAGATGTAGCGTACTGTTTTATAATGAAGACGTCTCACACGAGTAAAATTAGTTAATACATGTTGGAATTTAATTAAGATACTTTAGCCCAATCAAAAATAATTCCTCAATTTTCAAAAATAGTTGGCCAATAAAAAATAATTTTAGCTCATGCACACTACTGAAATATTAGGATGTGTTTGGCGAGGCTTATTTACTCTGGTGAGGTTGGACAAAAATGTCATTGTCATACAAAATATATTTGGCATGACAAATGTTATTACCATTACCAAAAAAAATATTAATTTTGTGCATAAGATTTTGATATGACAATAACATATTTGTCAAACCTCACCAGAGCAAATAAACCGTGCCAACCACAACCATAGGCTCCGTTTGGAGGGACTTATTTTCACCGGCCAAGCGGTTTTGTCCGCATGAATCGGACCTTTGGTGAAAAGAAGTTCCCCTAAACGGAGCATAGTCAATCAAAAATAATTTCTCAATTTTCAAATTTTGCAATGAGTTCAGTTTTCTTCTCGAGTATAACATTGATACTCAATCATTCCCAAAAATTGCACAACAATTAGCTTGAAACTCAACTGTCTTATGCTGACAAGTAGCATCAACTTGACAAATATGAACCACTATTAATGAAGGCCGAAGAACTCCCACACTTCCAACCATGCTTAATGAAGGCCGAAGAACTCCCACTATTAATGAGGCCACGTTAATTTTTCCCTCATAATGCCCCCCCCCCAACTATAGTGGGATAAAGGCTTGAGTGTTGTTGTTGTAATGGATCATGCTCCTATGTGGAAGGAGAGCATGGTCTTTCCTCATACCTTCAAGGATCTCTATATATTATAGCTCCTTTTGAAAATAATTTCGAGTGTATTATAATGCTAGACCGTGCCTCTTATTCCTTTGATCATCATCGAGATCTTCTAATTTCCATGGAGGACATCAAATCCAAAAGTTATCACTGCTAGTGATCATAGGAAGGAGTTGATCACCTTCCTCCTATGATTGATCCTACTGTTATTCCGATCAAACTTTATAGTGCAAGTCTTCAAATTAATATATTGTTGGCTACATCAACAATTTTTTCAAATTTTATCTTTTTACAACTTATTGAACTTATTATTTTCAACCTCATGTATACTTACAAGAAAAACACTTTTAGGTACGTATGATCGAGTAATTATGTATAATAGATAGCAACTTTTGTTGTGACAACTAGTATTTGTAAGAAAGCTCAATGCGGGTTCTTCATTTATTTTTTCACATCAGGAATACTATAATTATATCAAACAATATTAAAAACAAAATTTAATTTCTAGAAGGACGTTGATTTTAAATGCTAGTAGGATTCATTTCCTTATAATTTAGTTTTTTTATTTCTTCTTTTTTCTTGTTGTTATTGAGGAGTGCACCCCAAAATATTCTTTTGTTTTTAAAGTGAAGTATCACACGTTGTTTGTATTGTTATAAGAATACTAAAACTATTAACTAAAAATTTAAAATAAAAGTAAAAAAATATATAAATAGATTCTCAATGGGTTATATTAAAGGCATTGAATGAATAATCTTCTTAGTTGGTTTGCCCTTTTCTCCTCTATATCTTCTTATTACCACATCTCTCAATTGTGGCTTCTTATATTTCATTCTCTTGGTCTTTATATCTCCTTCTCCATTCTCCAAGAAACCCTTCCATGTCTAGTATTTTCCTTAATATTTTCAATATTTTCTATGACCACTGAACCATATGGCGTTAGATAGTCCCCAGTAATCCCAAAAATTAAGTTTTCATATTATTTCGTGTTGATCTTTCGTATTTCAATATAATATAGAATGATTCATTTTTTATCTTATTATCTTTGGTTTAAATCATTAAATAGTTTTTGTGTATGCCACTTATCTAAATACAACATTTTTGTTTGACACTAATTTTGAAAAATTAATATGCAATCATGCATCTTAAATATTTAAGGAATACATAGCCAAATATGTATTGGTGTGCTGAGTTTCATTTGTGCTTTTCTACAACTCAGTGTTTAAAAGATTGTTGACCATGCATATAATTATGAAGGTATCACTAAAACCCAAGATGGATGCACTCAAAGCGGAGATATTCCAAATGTTCATGAACCGAGAAGGACATTTACAATCTTTGGAATTAATTGACACAATACAACGACTTGGAGTGGCATATCACTTTGAAATGGAAATTAGCGAGGCTTTGCAATCTATTTACGAGTCTAATTATGATTATCATGATCTATACGCGGTTTCTCTACACTTTAGACTACTAAGACAACAAAGATATCTTGTTCCCACTAGTAAGTCACATTCAATATTGAGCGTAATATTATTTCTAATCAAGTATATATACTATAAATGAAATTTGAAGCACATATTCTTCATTTGTAATGTCTCAGATGTATTTGAAATTTTTTTGGTTGAAAATGGAAATTTCAAAAATTGCTTAAGTACCGATGCAAATGGCTTATTGAGCTTGTTTGAAGCTGCTCATCTCGGAATGCCAGAAGAAAAGATACTTGATGATGCCATCATATTTTCAAAAACACATCTCATGTCATTGAAGTATTTGATGGAGCCACATTTTGCTGCGATACTATCAAGTGCTTTGCAAGTACCATTATTTAGAAGAATCGATAGGTCAAAGACTAGAAGTTTTTTTATCAATATATGAAGAAGATAGTAATTGCAATAAAGTGCTGCCAGATTTTGCAAAAATGGATTTTCTTTGTTTGCAAGCTCTACATCAAGATGAAGCAAAGGAATTATCCATGTAAGTTTTCTCAAAACTAACTTATTCCTATATATATTTACCAATATAAAAATAGAATTTCTACATTTTCTAGGTTATAGGTTTTTTTAAAATTCTAAAGCCTCTCACCAGTGCATACATTGTAAAATGACCTATTCATAATATGTTAGAGAAATATAGTTGCTACACATATCCTTGAAATTCAATTAATCACCATGATTGGTCATATACAACAACATTAAAGCCTTTATCTCACTATAGTGGGTTCAGCTATATGGATCCTTTTCGCCATTGTGCTCTATATTTTGTCATAATCTCACTAATTCCTAAGTACATCATGTCTTTCCTTACAGTTTCATTCCAAGTCTTTTTTGGTCTACCCCTCCCTCGTTTAACTTGCCTAGTGACTAGACTCTCACAATGCCTAACATGTGCCTCTAATGGTCTCCTTTGTATATGTCCAAACCGTCTTAGATGAGCTTCTTGCATCTTCTCTGCAATCGGTGTTACTCCTGTCTTATCCCTGATACTTTCATTCCTAATAAAATTTTAAAGGAAATTAATGACTCAAAACCCCATAGATTATCTTGTGTTAGACAGTTTACGAAAGAATGACGAGATTGATGAATTTAGATAAGCATGCAAATTTTCATGCCATTATAGTGGTTGTTGAATAAAATAGATTACACACCATGTGCTATATTTTTTCCAAGTTAGCAAATATAATATTTTTGTCCTACTAATTTTGTCATCTCAAATTCCAAATGCACAAGATAAGCATTAACAATCTAATTATTGGAGACTTCTATTCGAATAAATCAAAAGAGCAAAGAAGGCCAATGCCACACATACAGAGCCCAAGTTTAACATAGTTTTAGTTTTGTTCTACTAATTTTGTCCCATAGTATTATTTTATAAATGTCTTTTTTTATGTTCAATCAGATGGTGGAAAAAGCTTGAGATGTCGAAGAAACTACCATTTGCTCGTGATCGATTAGTAGAGTGCTATTTTTGGATAGTTTCCGTATACTTTGAGTCACATTATTCAAGAGCCAGAACGATGATGACAAAGTTCCTTACACAATTATCTATCCTCGATGATATATATGATGTATATGGAACATTAGAGGAGCTTTATTTGCTCACAGATGTAATAGAAAGGTAAAGTTGTTCCATGAATTCATCTACATGAAATACAAAATATAAGATACTTAAGTACAACAAATTTTCTAGTTTTATTCAGCTTTCCTCAATATTATATATACACGTATGTATGTATGTATGTATGTATATATATATATATATATATATATATATATATATATATATATATATATATATATATATATATATATATATATAGACACACACACATATCTAGTGCGGGCAAGAGAAGGAACGGACGTGCAAGCGGGTAATTGTGGCCCTCCGATTAATAACATCACGGAGAATTCAGAATCCAGCGGGCGGTGCAGAATTGCACCTTTTACATAGCGGCGGTCGGCGGCTGCGGGCTCGCCGGCCACCAGCCGCCATGGATTCGCCAGCATGCTCGCCGACGAATCCAGGGTGGCCGGTGGCTGGCGAGCATGCAACCACCGGCCGCCGCTATTTTAAAAAAAATTGCAGTCCAGGGCGGAGGTGGCTTTCCAGTCCAGGACAGAGGTGGCTTTTTGCAGGGTAAGGCCTGCACACTTTACCAAACGGCGCCCGGCGGCTGCGTGCACGCCAGCGAATCCAGGGTGGCCGGTGGCAGGCAAGCCCGCAACTGCCGGACGCCACTGGGTAATATCCTCTTGATATATATATATATATCATATATATATATGATATATATATCATATATATATGGTATATATATATCATATGCGGCACAGTTAATTGCGGGCGTACGGGCGATTGATTAATCAGGCGGATATTACCTAGTGGCGTCCGGCAGTTGCGGGCTCGCCCGCCACCGGTCACCCTGGATTTGCTGGCGTGCACGCAGCCGCCGGGCGCCGTTTGGTAAAGTGTGCAGGCCTTACCCTGCAAAAAGCCACCTTTGTCCTGGACTGGAAAGCCACCTCCGCCCTGGACTGCAATTTTTTTTAAAATAGCGGCGGTCGGTGGTTGCATGCTCGCCGGCCACCGACCACCCTAGATTCACCGACGAGCATGCTGGCGAATCCATGGCGGCTGGTGGCCGGCGAGCCCGCTGCCGCCGACCGCCGCTATGTAAAAGGTGCAATTCTGCACTGCCCACTGGATTCTGAATTCTCCGTGATGTTATTAATTGGAGGGCCACAATTACCCGCTTGGACGTCCGTTCCTTCTCTTGCCCACACTAGATATGCGTGTGTGTGTCATATATATATATATATATATATATATATATATATATATATATATATATATATATATATATATATATATATATATATATATATATATATATATATACATACATACATACATACATACATACATACATACATACATACATACGTGTATATATAATATTGAGGAATGCTGAATAAAACTAGAAAATTTGTTGTACTTAAGTATCTTATATTTTGTATTTCATGTAGATGAATTCATGGAACAACTTTACCGTTCTATTACATCTGTGAGCAAATAAAGCTCCTCTAATGTTCCATATACATCATATATATCATCGAGGATAGATAATTGTGTAAGGAACATTGTCATCATCGTTCTGGCTCTTGAATAATGTGACTCAAAATATACGGAAACTATCCAAAAATAACACTCTACTAATCGATCACGAGCAAATGGTAGTTTCTTCGACATCTCAAGCTTTTTCAACCATCTGATTGAACATAAAAAAAGACATTTATAAAATAATACTATGGGACAAAATTAGTAGAACAAAACTAAAACTATGTTAAACTTGGGCTCTGTATGTGTGGCATTGGCCTTCTTTGTTCTTTTGATTTATTCGAATAGAAGTCTCCAATAATTAGATTGTTAATGCTTATCTTATGCATTTGGAATTTGAGATGAAAAAATTAGTAGGACAAAAATATTATATTTGCTAACTTGGAAAAAATATAGCACATGGTGTGTAATCTATTTTATTCATCAACCACTATAATGGCATGAAAATTTGCATGCTTATCTAAATTCATCAATCTCGTCATTCTTTCGTAAATTGTCTAACCCAAGATAATCTATGGGGTTTTGAGTCATTAATTTCCTTTAAAATTTTATTAGGAATGAAAGTATCAGGGATAAGACAGGAGTAACACCGATTGCAGAGAAGATGCGAGAAGCTCATCTAAGATGGTTTGGACATGTACAAAGGAGACCATTAGAGGCACATGTTAGGCATTGTGAGAGTCTAGTCACTAGGCAAGTTAAACGGGGGAGGGGTAGACCAAAAAAGACTTGGAATGAAACAGTAAGGAAAGACATGATGTACTTAGGAATTAGTGAGATTATGACAAAATATAGAGCACAATGGAGAAAAGGATCCATATAGTCGAACCCACTATAGTGAGATAAAGGCTTGAATGTTGTTGTATATGACCAATCATGGTGATTAATTGAATTTCAAGGATATGTGTAGCAACTATATTTCTCTAACATATTATGAATAGATCATTTTACAATGTATGCACTGGTGAGAGGGTTTAGAATTTTTAAAAAAACCTTTAACCTAGAAAATGTAGAAGTTCTATTTTTATATTGGTAAATATATATAGGAAAAAGTTAGTTTTGAGAAAACTTACATGGATAATTCCTTTGCTTCATCTTGATGTAGAGCTTGCAAACAAAGAAAATCCATTTTTGCAAAATCTAGCAGCACTTTATTACAATTACTATCTTCTTAATATATTGATAAAAAACTTCTAGTCTTTGACCTATCGATTCTTCTAAATAATGGTACTTGCAAAGCACTTGATAGTATCGCAGCAAAATGTGTCTCCATCTGATACTTCAATGACATGAGATCTGTTTTTGAAAATATGATGGCATCATCAAGTATCTTTTCTTCTGGCATTCTGAGATGAGCAGCTTCAAACAAGCTCAATAAGCCATTTGCATCGGTACTTAAGCAATTTTTGAAATTTCCATTTTCATCCAAAAAAATTTCAAATACATCTGAGACATTACAAATGAAGAATATGTGCTTCAAATTTCATTTATAGTATATATACTTGATTAGAAATAATATTACGCTCAATATTGAATGTGACTTACTAGTGGGAACAAGATATCTTTGTTGTCTTAGTAGTCTAAAGTGTATAGAAACCGCGTATAGATCATGATAATCATAATTATACTCGTAAATAGAATGTAAAGCCTCGCTAATTTCCATTTCAAAGTGATATGCCACTCCAAGTCGTTGTATTGTGTCAATTAATTCCAAAGATTGTAAATGTCCTTCTCGGTTCATGAACATTTGGAATATCTCCGCTTTGAGTGCATCCATCTTGGGTTTTAGTGATACCTTCATAATTATATGCATGGTCAGCAAACTTTTAAACACTGAGTTGTAGAAAAGCACAAATGAAACTCAGCACACCAATATATATTTGGCTATGTATTCCTTAAATATTTAAGATGCATGATTGCATATTAATTTGTCAAAATTAGTGTCAAACAAAAATGTTACATTTAGATAAGTGGCACACACAAAAACTATTTAATGATTTAAACCAAAGATAATAAGATAAAAAAATGAATCATTCTATATTATATTGAAATACGAAAGATCAACACGAAATAATATGAAAACTTAATTTTTGGGATTACTGGGGACTATCTAACGCCATATGGTTCAGTGGTCATAGAAAATATTGAATATATTAAGGAAAATACTAGACATGGAAGGGTTTCTTGGAGAATGGAGAAGGAGATATAAAGACCAAGAGAATGAAATATAAGAAGCCACAATTGAGAGATATGGTAATAAGAAGATATAGAGGAGAAAAGGGAAAACCAACTAAGAAGACTATTCATTCAATGCCTTTAATATAACCCATTGAGAATCTATTTATATATTTTTTACTTTTATTTTAAATTTTTAGTTAGTAGTTTTAGTATTCTTATAACAATACAAACAACGTGTGATACTGCACTTTAAAAACAAAAGAATTTTTTGGGGTGCACTCCTCAATAACAAGAAGAAAAAAGAAGAAATAAAACAACTAAATTATAAGGAAATGAATCCTACTAGCATTTAAAATCAACGTCCTTCTAGAAATTAAATTTTGTTTTTAATATTATTTGATATAATTATAGTATTCCTAATGTGAAAAAATAAATGAAGAACCCGCATTGAGCTTTCTTATAAATACTAGTTGTCACAACAAAAGTTGCCATCTATTATACATAATTACTCGATAATACGTACCTAAAAGTGTTTTTCTTGTAGGAATACATGAGGTTGAAAATAATAAGTTCAATAAGTTGTAATAAGATAAAATTTGAAAAAATTGTTGATGTAGCCAACAATATATTAATTTGAAGACTTGTACTATAAAGTTTGATCGGAATAACAGTAGGATCAATCATAGGAAGAAGGTGAACAACTCCTTCCTATGATCACTAGCAGTGATAACTTTTGGATTTGATGTCCTCCATGGAAATTAGAAGATCTCGATGATGATCAAAGGAATAAGAGGCGCGGTCTAGCATTATAATACACTCGAAATTGTTTGCAAAAGGAGCTATAATATATAGAGATCCTTGAAGGTATGAGGAAACACCATGCTCTCCTTCCACATAGGAGCATGATCCATTACAACAACAACACTCAAGCTTTTATCCCACTATAGTTCGGGGGGCATTATGAGGGAAAAATTAATGTGGCCTCATTAATAGTGGGAGTTCTTCGGCCTTCATTAAGCATGGTTGGAAGTGTAGGAGTTCTTCGGCCTTCATTAATAGTGGTTCATATTTGTCAAGTTGATGCTACTTGTCAGCATAAGACAGTTGAGTTTCAAGCTAATTATTGTGCAATTTTTGGGAATCATTGAGTATCAATGTTATACTCGAGAAGAAAACTGAACTCATTGCAAAATTTGAAAATTGAGAAATTATTTTTGATTGACTATGCTCCGTTTAGGGGAACTTCTTTTCACCAAAGGTCCGGTTCATGCGGTCAAAACCGCTTGGCCGGTGAAAATAAGTCCCTCCAAACGGAGCCTATGGTTGTGTTTGTCGCGGTTTATTTGCTCTGGTGAGGTTTGACAAATATGTTATTGTCATATCAAAATCTTATGCACAAAATTAATATTTTTTTTGGTAATGGTAATAACATTTGTCATGCCAAATATATTTTGTATGACAGTGACATTTTTGTCCAACCTCACCAGAGTAAATAAGCCTCGCCAAATGCATCCTAATATTTCAGTAGTGTGCATGAGCTAAAATTATTTTTTATTGGCCAACTATTTTTGAAAATTGAGGAATTATTTTTGATTGGGCTAAAGTATCTTAATTAAATTCCAACATGTATTAACTAATTTTACTCGTGTGAGACGTCTTCATTATAAAACAGTACGCTACATCTAAAATAATTATGTTTGAAATATTATATTTTGTAACTAATATTCTTAATTACGTGTTATTTGTTAAATTTATTTGACATTAAAATAAATAAATACTTAAATAAAAAAATTTTATACATCAACAGAAATAGCTCAAGGTAAGGTGAGTTTAGAGTTGTCACATATAACCGAAAATCGTGAGCCAAACTAGAATTGAACCCGAACTTCAATGAACCGGATCGAACCGTTCGCAAATTACTCAGGTTCCGATTCTAATCTTTGTACCAAAACAAGAATGGTTCGGATGTGATTCCTTCATTTTATTATCCGGACCGGAACTGGAACCGCAACATAAATATCTTGAGCGGTTTCAAAATTTTTAGACCCGATCCGGAACAGCCCGATACAAAACCGAACGACAATCCGTTTATTATTGTTATTTATAATATTAAAATTATATATTTGTTATCTATACGACTATACTTATATCAGCCGTCCGATTGTAGCGTCGTCCAATTGTAGCCGTACTTAGTGACGGACTATGTCAACTTACAAAAATTGTATTTGGTTGTCATTAATTAATTTTGTTGATGATTATATTAATAAGAAAATAGAGTAACAATGTCAGGATTAGTGTGGGAGCTATCCCGAGCCACCAAATACACCAAAGAAATGCTAACAAAAATCTAGATTATCGGAGCCAAATTCTGATACCCGGAGATGAACCGTGTAAGAAGCATCCTCTTTGATGAGTTTACAGAGATAGATTGGAATGAACTCATTGGAGAAACCACGGTTGATATTGTGTGACAGAGCAAAATTCACCATAGCGTCTGCCAACATATTTACCTCTCCATGTATATGCGCGCTTGATATTTCTAGGGAATTTACCATCTGAATTATACTTTCTCCATAGTCCCATATCCTCCACAGGTGAAAAGTTCTATTGAGTAAACAGTTCATTATTATCTTGGAGTCACTAGATATGTGAGCGCGGGTTAGATGTTTCTGCAGTCCTATCCTGTCCCTTAGATCCAAAGCATTCTGCTTCCAATGCATCGTTTTCCTCATACTAATGTTCAAATTCAACAACTAAAGCCCCATATCTATCATGGATACCCCCACTAACCCCTATTTTAGTAGGATCTGCAACACCATCAGTGTGCAAAAACCAGTTGGCAATAGAGTCTTCTTTCCAATCAAACACAGTACATTTATAAAGGATCTTTTTTGGGAATAACCCAAACCACTCTAGAATGCACTTCTCTTCCGAACAATTAACTGAAATTATTTTTAGCCCCTTGAATACCCAACTTACCATCCTGTGGATATCTAAGATAATTTTCTGTGTAGGCCCAATCACTTCTTGAAAAATCCATCTGCATCGTTCCTTCCATTTCATCCATGTATAAATCACAACACAACCAAAGATAAGTATGTGAAAACTCACTGAAAAGCTCTCACTATTGCTCCTCTAGAAATCAAGCTTAGAGCATATGTGTACCCTCTGTGAACCTTTCCAAAAAAGAACTTTTCATAATGGCACAGAATATATTTGGCCAGCACACTAGTAACCAAAAGGTTCTCGTTAGATTTTCTGAAAGGAATCCGCCCACAAAATGAACATTTGGATGCAAGTTGAATCCCAACCTCCATAAATTAAGATTAATAGGAAGAATACTCTGGAGAGCTTTCCAACTGTTGAAATTTGATATTGCGGAAGACGGGAAACAGACGCAGGAACACTCAACCTATCAAGCTCAAATCAATCAAATTCAAAACAGAAGAGCAAGAATCTTGTACTATAATCAACTTCTTTACACTGCGAGACATATATGGCGAGACATGATTCGCCGATGTTTCCAATGAAAAAAAAATACAAGGTAAATGTCAGTCCGTGTGGACTCAAGGAGTAACTGCCGGAACTACTGCTGCACTACGGAGTCCGCTCAGTCCGCCTAGTCGCCAGACCGCAATCAGGCGTGCGGACTGCCCATTATTTCAATGCAAGATCTACTTGCTGATCTGCACACGGCCTAATCGCGAGGTTGCCTAGCGGCCAGACCGCATGATTTGCTGCAGCCGAACTGAACATGCAGCAAAAAAGGGATAGCTTATTGAACCGGGAAACTAGCTGTAGAAGAGAGACCGCCTAACCGCAACCCACAACCTGCAACCTGCTGTTAACTGCTGGTTGCTGTTCACAGAGTTTGTACTGTCCCTGACCGAAATCAGAACCAAGTCCCTGGCATTCCAACGCTATCCGCACATCCTGCACAGTACAAACCGGTTAACCTCTTCAAACTGCACGGATACAAAAGTCCAGTTCGCAGCAACTATCTGTGAGTTCACTTACTGTTAATTAGTCTCTCTTGTTGATGAGATGGGGGGTCCTTTTATAGGCACAATGAGGAGCGTGGTCACTTCCCTAGTCGATAGGATCACCACCCCATCTTACGGTAAGCACCAAGTGTATCTGCAAGCCGTGGATACACATCCAGTCCGCCTCGACCTGTGTGAGACAGCCAAACCGCCAATAGTATCACCAAGGCCGGACAACAACCCTATCCGCCTTGTCACCAAAGGCCAAGACAGGGACAAGCCGCCACCAGCAAACTCTATGGCATCAGCTCCTGTCTGCATGCTAGCTGACACAGCTTCAGTCCGCACGCCCTGCAGACACAACTCCAGTCCGCACTCTCCGAGCCCGCAGCCAAGGCACAAGCTGACAGCTGCCGGACTCGGCGGACAAGGAATACAGTCTGCATGACCAAACAGACACTGATCCAGTCCACACTCACCAAGCTCGCAAGCAAGCACGAAGAAAATGCCACCGAGCTTGGAGGACTGAGAAGCAGTCCGCGCTTAACAACATGTTATTCCTGGACTGAGCCAACATGGACTTGGTTCAGAACCAACAAAGTCCACATCACCGGCCACAAGGGCCAGTCCTCTCTTACTAGCGGACACAGGCACCAGTACTCCTGTCCCGTTGAACTCCATCACCTGTCCGCTCTAACCGGCAAACTTCGCTGCTTCCGCCAGCTGCACCACCAGAGCTAGACTAAGGCATCTGCCATGCCGGTCTGCCGAGCTCTAGTCCAGTCCGCATTAACCGGCAAACTCCGTTACTACAACCTACCATGCCACCAAGGCATGACCAAGGCAACTGCCATGCCGGTCTGCCGAGCTCCAGTCCAGTCTGCGCCTTGCCGGTCTCCGCGGATACAGAAGCTCTCCGTCTGGTTACCTTCTGTGAACAAACTGCCTGCCAAGCAGAAGCCGGCCTGGTTGGCCGCCACCTCTGACTGCACAAACGGCGTGAACAGACCGCCCAGGCTGCCAAGGAACAACCCGACTGCAACAACTCTGCCGGCCTGGCTATCCGCCAGTCCTGTCCGCATAGACCGCGCGGACAGGTCTCCCTAGTCGTCCAGGTTGCCCAATCACCCACTTTCACTTCACCATTTTCAACACCAACATGTTAGAGAGAATTTTGGTGACAGAGGTTGAGCCCAAATCCATTTGTACTTAAACTCATCCAACGAGTTGTATGTAATAAATCTGTTGAAACTTTTGAATGAAAATTTTCCTTTGATATCAAGTATACATAAAAGCTTATTCGGCCTCCTGCATATCTTGAAATCGGAATCCAAGATTAAATTAAGGGCCTCCCTGTTACATTCAACTTGGATTTGCATCAGAACAACGTCATTGAGTACATTCACAACTGAGATGGGTTGATCGCGTTCTAGGTGGTGTGTGATCAAGTTCACGAGAGGTTTTTCCCCAATCCAAATATAATTCCAGAAGTTCCCCAATCCACACACACAAACACACACATATATATATAGTAAGGTAGCTTAGAAAAATAAATAAATAATCTCATTGGTATTCTCTTTATTTACCATGCCAAAAATTAGTTATGGTATACAAGGCTTTATTTGACAACAAAGAACTAGTGTTTCCCTTATCAGAGTGAGAATTTTTAGGACCAACCATGAAGCATATTGCTCGATGATTATTCAAGCTAATATGTTCACATTGAATTGTCTTTTTTTCCATTCATATTATTCCTTTTTATCATAATTGCAGGTGGGAAGTTGAAAGTATAAACAGGTTACCAGAGTATATGCAATATTACACCCATGTACCTTCTAAAACAGTCAAGGATGCCGAAAATGAGCTAGCACAAGAGCAAAATTTATTTCGCTTCGATTATCTTAAACAAGAGGTGACTAACCAAATATTAACCAAAATTTGCTCCTTTCATGTATTTTTGTTTAAATTTAATTATCAAAAAAACTTGAGGACTCCTAGACTTTAGGACACAAAATTACTTTTTGTGCTACATGGCAATTCCATCGATTATCATGATTATTATTTTAACCCAAATAAAATAACCAAGATTGTTATTTATAGTTATTTTCAAAGAATAATGGTCATTTGTTAAATTCTAATTGCAGTTGATCAAAGTAGCAAAAGATTATCTTATCGAATCTATATGGGCCAATAAGTACTGCGTGCCCAAGCTTAATGAGCATCTTTCCGTCAGGATTTTTACTGCTGGCTACACATTTCTTACAAGTGCTACTTATATTGGTATGGAAGAGATGATCAACTATATTTGATTGGGTTGCTGGCTTCCCGGAGATCATTAAAGCTTTTTGTTTAATTGGAAGGATTATGAATGACATTGTATCCTATAAGGTATATATAGTTAAATTCCAAATCAATTTATTTTCTATTAAACTCATAGCATTAAATGCCATAAATTTCAAATCTGAACTATATTTCAGCTAGAACAGAAGAGGATTCATATCGCTTCAACTGTTCAATGCTATCTCGTGGAACATGAATGCTCTGAGGAAGAAGCATGCCTTAAGCACTTAGAAATGTCAAATAAAGCATGGAAAACCATAAACAAAGAATTTCTCACGCTGAACAAGTTACCATTGTCTTTGATTGGGCCAATAATGAACCTTGCATGGTCTAATGAGTATGTCTACCTTGGCAAAGACATGTATACACAATCAGAGGAGATCGTGAAAGAGAACATAAATGTGGTGCTAATTGAACCTGTTCAAATAAATGGATTGAGAGACTGAAATGTTATCCTGAACTTTTTATAATCTTATGTGTACTTAATAATTATGGTTCTATGAAAGCCAATATGTTGTGTGCCCTATTATAAGGAAAATGTTTTATTGTTTGCGATCAAATATGAATGTATTTAAGTATTTCAGTTTGAAATTTTATATGTAATGGTGTTGGGAAAAAAATCTTATGATTTATCTTAATAAATTACTTTAAGTGATTTTACATCCTAAGTTTATTACCCATGATGTATAGTGAGGGTAATTTGGTCTTAGAAGTCTTAGGTTGTCATTGGTGCAAAGGACATAAGAAAGACATACTGAACTTAAAATCAGGGATTGCAAACATGCGTCGACTAGAAGTCAACGCAACTTCGACTAGAAGTCAACGCAACTTCGACTAGAAGTCGATACAACTTCGACTGGAATTTGACGCTACTTTGAATTAAAGTCAGAGCAACTAAATTTGATAATTCGATGTTGTTGTATGGTGACCGGGCGGTCTGGCGGTCTGACCCTGGTGGCTTGAATACCGCGCATTCTGGCGATTTCTCTCCAACGGTTTGGTGCCGAGATGTTGATGATTGGAGACCGGGCGGTATGGCGGTTTGACGCAGACGACCTAAAGACCGGGCGGTCTAGCGGTTTGCCCTAGTGGCTTGTCTTCTCTCTATAATTCATGTCGGACGGTTAGCCTATTCATCTAACCGCGCGGCTTGTGCGGTCTGTTTTTTGTATAGCCGCTTGTACCTGTAATTATTTGTCCCACATAGCTTATTTGTAATCTCTCCCCTCTCCTTCATTCTATAAAAGGGAGGTTATACCTTTGTAATAATTACTTTTTTGGATAATAAAAAATTCTGTTATTTCAATTTTCGGTCTATTATTTCTTGTTTGCACATGGTATCAGAGGACTCGATCTTTTCCACCTGATTCTGTGAGCCTCTTCTATCCACGCAGTTTGCCCTTTCTTCTTGCGACCTGTTCGCACGACTTCCTTCTCTTCTTTGTCTCTGCCCTCTGTGTGCGCGACCTCTCTGATCGCTCTCCCTCCCTTTTTTGAAACCTATCTTCGCGGTCTCTCTTCTCTATTTCGCGCGACCTCTTTCCTGTTCGCGCGGTCTCTCTTTTTCCCTATCCGCGAGGCCTCATTGATGTTCGCGCGGGCTCTTTTTTTTCGCGCGGCCTTGTTTCTGCTTGCGCACCCTCTTTCTTGCCTATTCGCGCGGCCTCCTTCTTGCCTCCCTCTCCTCTACTATGGCTTTCTCTGATAAGTCAATATTTATAGTGTTTTAATATAACTTTTAGTTAATAAATAATTGATTTCTATTTTTTTATATTAATATTTACTTTAATTCCTTTTCTTTTTCTATTTACAGGTTAATCTGGGCTACAAATAGCAATTTTAAGATGATAGGATTGATCCGGAGAAAATCTGAAGAAAATCTGAATTTTTCCCTAGTACACGCCCCGGTCACTAGCGTGACAGGGGGCGTGACCATAGTCACGGGCCGTGAACTCCAGGTGCTGATCCGCCGCCATTGCATGTCAATTAAAGTTACACACCCCAATGTCACAGGCGTGACATGGGACGTGACCATCCTACATGGGGCGTGCCACCAACAGGAGCTACAGATTCACAACACACGCCGGTTATAGGTTACATGCCCTGTACACGGGCATGAACTATTGGTCACGGGCGTGACCATGGACGTAACTCCCTAACGTTACTCAGTCATCAATCAGCAGTTTTATTTGCAGACCATTCAAGCCTACACGCCCTAGGTCTCGGGCGTGACCTATGGGCGTGGCCCGTTTAGCAACCGACAGATTAACTCCAGCCATTTTCAGTAACAGACCATTCAATCAGCAGTTTAGTTTTTGTATTTTCATTTCAAGTCTTTCTAATTTGCAATGTTTTCTTTCTTTTGTAGTTTCTTCATCATGTTAACTAGCTTAGCTTTATTTAGCTCTTGATCATGATGGACTCTGGATGAAATAAAACTTTCTATATTTTTATTTAAATGGTGAAGTTCTTTATTTTGCTCACTATCGATTTATCTTTGAATTATTTTGTGTCGATTCATATTTAACAGATATGTTCTTCTATCATAGATCTGTATCTGAAATGATCGAGAGGTTGCGGATACGAGTAGATCGCTAAAAGATAAAAGGAGTTTCATGCACTCATCGAGAGAGGACGACATAAAACTGTAGGATTTGAGTCAAATCCAATAGTGGGGTTCACCGCTTAAAGCAAGCTTAGGGGTTTCGACTGGCCGAGGGGTCTTAATCGATCAACCTAAGGTTAGTCAAAAGCATGAGGTCAAGAGAGACGCTTTCGTATTTTGGGATCCTCCACGGTATAAGTAAGTAATTAGGAGTTTGTGTTTTTATCATTTCATGAAAGTTTATTTTAATCCAAAGGGATTCTAAATCAAGTGTTAATTTTCATTTCATAGAAATTCCTCTTTTAATTTAATTATTCACTATTTTTAATATTTGATAAAAGAATATAAATTCGTGTGAGTAGAAGTACTCAACAGATCCGGAAGAATATGACACTTGATATTCTTAAAACATCTTATACTATAAACGATAGGTGCTCTTACCTATAGTTCGTAGAATTTGGAGATATTACTAATCCAAAATTTTATTCATCAAGTTTTTGGTGTCGTTGCAAGGAACTATTTTTGTTGACATTTTGAAAGTGCGCATTGTATTAATTTTGTCATTCTCTTTTTCTACTCTTATTCACTTTTTCATTTTTTTTGAATTCCATTCTATTAAGTACCAGTTATTTTATTTTTCTTTTACAATGTTATCTCAACTGACCGCTTTGATTGCCAGACTTACACACAAAGTTAATCTTTTGCAAGCCGCAAGACGGTGCCAAATTTTATGTAATTTTTATGGTGCCCCTCATTGGAGTGAGGAATGTTATTATAATTTTTATCATCAAAATTATTCTTATAATTTTGATAATAATTATTCATACTTTAATGAGAACCCTTTATTTAATTTTCATGAAAATAACTTTTCCAATAATTTTTCAAATTTCCATGAAAATAATTTTTCAAATATTGATGGAAGTAATTTTCATGAAAATACTATTTCAAGCTTCAATGAGAGCAATTTTTCTGATTTTAGTAATTTTCCTTCTTCCTCGGATGTTGATTTCTGTCATGATCACCCAGAAAGATTCCCGAGTAATGAGAATTTTTTTTTGTTCTTCTTCTTCCGCATCGCAAGCTTTCGCTCCTACATTTGTGGAATCTTCTCAATTTCCATTTGATTCTTCTCCCCAAAATTTGGAGTAGAATTTTATTATTTTTAGTGATTTTTCTCTTTCTTTGGATAATGTCACAAATGAGGAACATGAATCTCCATGTACCCCCTTAGTTGCTTATACCGAAGAAGAAAAAAATGTTTATTTCAAGAATTCGTTAAGTGTATGGATGCACTGTGGGGAGTAGGAGGAGAACATGTTTCTCCTGCAACTACTCCCAAATTTTCTCCGATTTATGAATTTCCAAGCGCAATGTATAAATATTTACGAATGAAAATTTACGAAACTGATGCGTCCGATGATTTTATTTTAAATCAATTTTTAGATAATAATAACACTTTAGAAAATACACAACCAGAGCTTGATCATTTTCTTTCACACGACTCTCTAGCTCCTCCATGTGAAATTGTTTCTGACACGTTTATTTTTGATTTTTTGTTCTAATGATTCTCACGTTGAAGATGAGCCGTTGCAATTAAACATCGTCAATGATCCATTTGCCGCTCATGTACAAAATTTCAAATCACCTCAGGTATGTATAGGTGATTTCAATTTACATTTTCAAGTAAACGGCAAGGAGAAAAATCAAGAATTAAGCGGAGGAGTACCCGGATGACAGACTTCAGCATATTCGCTGAAATGCGAATTAAGAGAGTTGCCCGATCATTTTAATTTTTACTTCATTTTTTCCTAACAATAACCATCTAGCTTAAAGATAGGAAAAAGAAAAGCATTCTTGGGAGACACCCCTTACTTATCTTTTTAAGGGAGTTGCCCGATCTTTTTAATATACATTTGTTTTCCCCCTTCTACTTGACTTATAAACATTGGAGACAATGTTTATTTTTAAGTATGGTGGTGTGATCTATTATTATTATTATTATTTTAAAATAAATAATATTGTTGTTTTTTTTATTTAGTTCAACTTAAAAAAGTAAAAATTAGAAAATCTAAAATTTTAATTTCTTGGAAAGGGCCGTGTTGGGCTTTCATCTCACAGAAACGCCTAGTACCTTATGAACCCGGCACTGAGTAGTCCTTGGGAAGGTCAAGTATAAAAAGGTTTTAGTTAAAAAACCAAAAATATAATAAACCCCTTCCTTAGTTTTTGTTATTTTCAGAAATTTATTTTGAGTTTATTTATACTAATTTTTATGAATTTTTGATTTACTTATCTTTTAATTTATCATGGTTTGTTAAATTTAATTTTTAGGCGATTTAATTATAAGGAATATCTTATGAATTAAATTTGTTTGATGTAATTTATTTAGTTCTTTTTCTCTCTAATTCAAATTAGTTTCATTTTTGTAGTACTTAGCTCAATAATTTCTTGACTGTAATTATAGTCACTTATACTTTGAGATTCTTATGAAATTTTAATTTACTATAGTTGCTCTTTAATTATTTTAATTTAATCTAAAAATTTTTGTTAGCCTTTCCCTTGTTTTAAATTTTTCTTGTTAGATCATATGTCATGGGGATAAGAGGATAAAATTTATATACCTTAGTACACATATATAATTTTTTTGGTTAGATCATATGTCATGAGAATCAAGTATTCCTTGGTACATATATGGAACCCCAAAAATTAAAAATGGAGTAAGAGGATAAAATTCATTACTCCTAATTATTTTATTTTTATTTGAAGATCGAAAATTTTGTTCATATGTCATGAAAAATTAGAGAATAAAATTCATCATTTTCTTGGTAAATATATGCAAATATCAGAAGAAAAATATTTTTTGGGGTGAGAGGATAAAATTCATCACCTTCAATCTAAAAACCTCTTCAATTTTCCTTGCTTTCCCAAAACCTAATACATAATATAATTGTTTTAGAATTAATTTAAAAATCTGAGAGAGCATAAGCAGTAGTTTAAATTTTCTTTTAAGTTTCTTTTTAGTTAAAAAGTATTAATAATTTTTAATCTAACTTTGTTTGCTAACTACTTAATTTTGAAGACTAATTAATTTATATGAGAAAATTTAGCTAAATATATTTCGCTCTTCACATTTTAATTTCATATTTTAGGGCTTAAATTTTGAATCCCTAAAGTTTATTTTAACATTCCTTTGATTCAATAAATTTTTAGTTTAATTAGAAATTATATTAATTTCTTATAAGTACTTCTCATAGTTTTGCTCTAGAATAGCAAAAGCTTAAGTATGTGGATATTTAATAAGTCAATATTTATAGTGATTTAATATAACTTTTAGTAAATAAATAATTGATTTCTATTTAGTTTTATATTAATATTTACTTTAATTCCTTTTCTTTTTCTATTTACATGTTAATCTGGGCTGCAAATAGAAATTTGAAGCTGATAGGGTTGATCAGGAGAAAATCTAGAGAAAAGCCGAACTTTTCCCTAGTACACGCCCCTGTCACGGGCGTGACAGGGGGGCATGACCACAGTCACGGGCCGTGAACTCCAGGTGCTGATCCTCCTCCATTCCACATCAATTAAAGTTACACGCCCCAATACCACGAGCGTGACATGGGACGTGACCATCCTACACAGGGCGTGCCGCCAGCAGGTGTTCCAGATTCATAATACACGCCGGTTATGGGTTACATGCCCAGTACATGGGCGTGACCTATTGGCCACGGGCGTGACCATGGATGTAACTCCCCGGCATTACTCAGTTATCAATTTACAGTTTCCGTTGCAGACCGTTCAAGCATACATGCCCTAGGTCACGAGCGTGATCTATGGGCGTCGCCCGTCCAGAAACTGATAAATTAACTCCCGCTGTTTCTCCTTCCTGTCATTTTCAGTAACAGACTAGACACGCCCTAGGTCACGGGCATGACCTAGGGGCGTGACCCGCAATTAAATAAATTTTGGTGGTTTCTCGGCAACATTCCCGGGCTTTCGAGACAGCAGTTTCCAAGACTTATACGCCCTAGGGCACGGGTGTTAACCCAGAAATCGGTGATCCTTCCCAAGGTGGCCAGCTGGCTCATCGTGACCCTTAGATTCTCCCTTTTGATCGCGATGGGTCCCAGCGTAGGTGGACAGTTCTCCCTATCCGCCTAGGTCTCCTAGCAACCGCGTGCCCTGCGGGATGGCGGGCTATTCCCATGGCTCACCCTCGCAGGACATGCGGTTAGGTCCGCTAATCATGCAGTGCTTTTCCTTGCAGGAGTCCGCCAACAGCAGTGCCGGGGAGCGGCCTCCTATTTCGCCCTAGGGGCGGTGGTCTCCAGCCGCCGTCCGCCGAGACCGCCCACCAGGGGCGGCCTCCCTGCTGCCCGAGGGGCGGCGGCCTCCTGCCGCCGTCCGCCGAGGCCGTCCACCCGGGGCGGCCTCTGCCCGCCCGCCAGCCGGGCGGACTCCCCCCGGAGTCCGCCCAGGCCGCCCGCAAGGGGGCGGCCAGGCCCGCCGGCGGACTCCCCCTGGAGTCCGCCCAGGCCGCCCGCTAGGGGGCGGCCCCGGCATCCCGCCGGGCGTACTCCCCCCGGAGTCCGCCCAGGCCGCCCGCAAGGGGGCGTCCAGGCCCGCCGGGCGGACACCCCCTGGAGTCCGCCCAGGCCGCCCGCTAGGGGGCGGCCCCGGCATCCAGCCGGGCGGACCCCCCTGGAGTCCACCCAGGCCGCTCGCAAGGGGCGGCCAGGCCCGCCGGGCGGACTCCCCCTGGAGTCTGCCCAGGCCGCCCGCTAGGGGGCGGCCCCGGCGTCCAGCCGGGCGGACTCCCCCTGGAGTCCGCCCAGGCCGCCCGCAAGAGGGCGGCCAGGCCCCGCCAGGCGGACTCCCCCCGGAGTCCGCCCAGGCCGCCCGCTAGGGGGCGGACCCGGCGTCCAGCCGGGCGGACTCCCCCTGGAGTCCGCCCAGGCCGCCCGCAAGGGGGCGGCCAGGCCCGCCGGGCGGACTCCCCCTGGAGTCCGCCCAGGCCGCCCGCTAGGGGCGGCCCCGGCTTCCGTCCGCAGGGCGGACACCTCCCGGAATCCTCCCAGGCCGCCCGCTAGGGGGCGGCTCCGGCTCCCGCCGGGCGGACTCCCACTGGAGTCCGCCACCGGCCGCCCGCTAGGGGGCGGCCCCGGCGCCCTGCCGGGTGGACTCCACCCTGGAGTCCGCCCGGCCGCCCGCTAGGGGGCGGCCTCCGGCCTGCCGGGCGGACTCCTCCCGGAGTTCCGCCCAGGTCGCCCGCTAGGGGGTGGCCTCCAGTCCTCTCCAGAGGCCTCCTTCTGCGCTTGCTTCATCAGTCAACAGTGGCGGACGCAAAATCTCAGTCCGTGGAGTCCCGCGCAGGTCCGTTCATGCTAACGTACACTGGGCCCCGCTTCTAGAAGAACTTCCCTGGGCCTATAAATAGCCCATGGTGCCTCTCATTTGCATCGCTCTGCATCGCTCCAGAGCCCAGAAGGTGGGGACAAGTCTTGCCAGCAAACCCTGCGGACTCAGTTTTCCAGTCCGCGCAGTCTGTATCAGTCTTGCCAGCAGACCCTGCGGACTCCGTTTTCCAGTCCGGCGCAGTCCGTCGTCGCCCTCCAGCAAGCTCTGCGGACTCAGATTTTCTGTCCGCGATGCAGTCCTCCACAGCTCTTCAGCATCTTGCCAGCAGACTCTGCAGACTCAGTTTCTCAGTCCTCAAGCAGCTGGCAGACTCTTTTACTTAGTCTCTGGCAGCTTCTTTCCTCTGCTTTCTGGCATTTTCTTCTCTCTTAGTCGCCAGCTTCTCCTTGTACCCCTTTTATTGATTTGTTATAAAGGGTACTTGTAAGCTTGTAACCTCTCGCTATTTAATCAAAGGAAAGCCCGTCGCAGGAGTGGCATTTAGGCCGCGGCGGGCGAAGTGTGTTGTTGCCGCTGCTAGCGGCCCCCTTCTTCTTCCCTCTGCTCAGCAAGCCTTGCTCCTCTGCTTCAGCAAGCCTTGCTCCTCTGCTCAGCAAGCTTGCTCCTCTGCTCAGCAAGCCTTGCCCTCTGCTCAACAAGCTTCTTCTCTGCTCAGCTCAGCTCTTCTCGGCAGCTAACCTGCAAGCACAACCGTCACATTAACCGTCTGCTCGACAGCTCCTGGTCAACCTCCTTCTTCTCTCTTGATCAACCCGCTCTGTTGATCAAGCTTCTCTCCTCTATCCCCGCAACCCTCTTTGACAAGCCGTTTGCCCACTCTCGAGCACTCAGAGGCCTTCCCTTCCTTCCCTCCACTCCTCCTCTCCTAGCTTGTGAGACCGAACACCCCCCTCCATGTTACTGGCTGGTGCCTCGCGACGTTCCGCGCATCAACAGTTAACACGCGGCCTTCAGATTCGGTCAGACGGTGAACAGCGACAGTTAGCCATGTCAGATCAATCAGCGAGAAACTTTGCTCCAAGTCCCAGTGAAGATCCTCTCTGGGAAGCCTTTGAAGCAGTAGCGCCGTGAAAGAATGCT